>OY740788.1:27767832-27940510 GCA_963514005.1 Raja brachyura
TTCTCCAAGTTCCTCCATCTCTATTAAACCTGTCCCAATGATGCATCTATGTGCACATGTGCCTCTGAAATGTCTTCTTCCTGAGTTGTGGTTCTTGTGTACCATAGCAATAGTGTCCTGGACTGCATCATTTTGAAACATAGAAAATAGGTGCAGGAGTAGGCCATTCGGCCCTTCAAGCCTGCACCGCCATTCAGCATGATCATGGCTGATCATCCAACTCAGTATCCTGTACCTGCCTTCTCTCCATACCCTCTGATCCCTTTACCCACAAGGGCCACATCTAACGCCCTCTTAAATATAGCCAATGAACTGGCCTCAATTACCTTCTGTGGCAGAGAATTCCACAGATTCACTGTGTGAAAAATGGTCATCTCGGTCCTAAAAGACTTCCCCCTTATCCTTAAACTTTGATCCCTTGTTCTGGACTTCCCAAATGTCGGGAACAATCTTCCTGCATCTAGCATGTCCAACCCCTTAAGAATTTTGTAAGTTTCTATAAGATCCCCCCTCAATCTTCTAAATTCTAACGAGTACAAGCCAAGTCTATCCAGTCTTTCTTCATATGAAAGTCCTGCCATGACAGGAATCAGTCTGGTGAACCTTCTCTGTACTCCCTCTATGGCACACCTGGGATATCGTGTGCAGTTTTGGTCTCCCAATTTGAGGAAGGACGTTCTTGCTATTGAGGGAGTGCAGGGGAGGCTCACAAGGTTAATTCCCGGGAGAGTAGAACAGTAAAGCACAGTAACAGACCCTTCAACCCACAGGGACATTTGCATCACCCACCCAGTGTTGTGTTCCTGGTCCATCTCTACTCTATCTTTTCTAGTTCCCTTTATATGTTAATTACAACCATATAACCATATAACAATTACAGCACGGAAACAGGCCATCTCGGCCCTTCAAGTCCGTGCCGAACAACTTTTTTCCCTTAGTCCCACCTGCCTGCACTCATACCATAACCCTCCATACCCTTCTCATCCTGCCTATCCAATTTATTTTTAAATGATACCAACAAACCTGCCGCCACCACTTCCATTGGAAGCTCATTCCCCACCGCTACCACTCTCTGAGTAAAGAAGTTCCCCCTCATGTTACCCCTAAACTTCTGTCCCTTAATTCTAAAGTCATGTCCTCTTGTTTGAATCTTCCCTATTCTCAAAGGGAAAAGCTTGTCCACATCAACTCTGTCTATCCCTCTCATCATTTTAAAGACCTCTATCAAGTCCCCCCTTAACCTTCTGCGCTCCAGAGAATAAAGACCTAACTTATTCAACCTATCTTTGTAACTTAGCTGTTGAAACCCAGGCAACATTCTAGTAAATCTCCTCTGTACCCTCTCTATTTTGTTGACATCCTTCCTATAATTGGATTAGATTAGTTTAGTTTGGAGATACAGCGTGGAAACAAGTCCTACGACCCACTAAGTCCACACTTCTATGTTGATAGAATGGAGAGCCTGGGCTCTGGAATTTGATGAAAGGGTATCTTATTGAAACATATAAGATTATTAAGGGTTTGGATACGCTAGAGGCAGGAAGCATGTTCCCGATGTTGGGGGAGTCCAGAACCAGGGGCACAGTTTAAGAATAAGCGGTAAGCCATTTAGAATGGAGATGAGGAAAAACTTTTTTACATAGAGAGTTCTGAGCCTGTGGAATTCTCTGCCTCAGAGGGTGGTTCTCTGGATGCTTTCAAGAGAGAGCTAGACAGCTCTTAAAGATAATGGAGTCAAGGGATATGGGGAGAAGGCAGGAACGGAATACTGATTGTGGATGATCAACCATGATCATATTGAATGGCGGTGCTGGCTCGAGGGGCCGATGGCCTACTCCTGCCCTTTTGTCTATTGAAGTGTGTGTCTGCGGCTTCTTGCTCTGTTACAGCGAGGCCCAGTGCAAGCTTGAGGGGAACACCTCATTTCTATCTTGGTATGTTGCAGGACTTCTACCGAACTCTCCAATTTTTTGTCTGTATTTCAACAATTAGTTTAGTTTGGAGATACAGCGTGGAAACAAGTCTTACGACCCACTAAGTCCACACCGATTAGCGATCACCTGTTCACTAGTTCTATCCTAAACACTAGGAACAATTTACAGAAGCCAATTAACCTATAAACCTGCACATCATTGGAATGTGGGAGGAAACTGGAGCACCTATTGGAGAAACGGGAAAATCTATGCAGTCACAGGGAGAGCATACAAACGCTACAGAAGTACCCGAGGTCAGGATCGAACCTGGGTCTCTGACACTGTAATGCAACTCTACCGCTGTGCTGACGTTTTTTTTCTACGATAAGTCATCCATTTCTGATATTGGTTATTCTTTCTCCATTATTATAGCCAGTTCAAATTGTGATAGCCAGTTATATCTTCAGCAAGTCTGTCTGTGTCCAGATTTGTGCTCTCCTTTGAGCCTGTTTTAAGTTGGCTATGTGACCGGCTGCTTTATTAGCTTGGGTGGACATGCAGACCAGTCACTGATCTTGTGATTCCCAGCAGCTAGCAGGTGATGCCTCAGATGGTGCCTCACTGTTAAAACACACCACCTTTGGAAACTGAACCCAGGATGTTCTGCAGGCACATTTCCTGGGCTGAGGGTTTCATGAAAGTACATAGTACAGGCCATTTGACTTGGCCAGCATGACCGATGGACACAAAATACTAGAGTAGCTCAGCGAGACAGGCAGCATCTCTGGAGAAAAGGAATAGGTGACGTTTTGGGTTGGGACCGTTCTTCAGACAGAGTCAGGGGAGAGGAGGTAGAGTAAGGTGTGAAAACAACAGATCAAAGCAGATGATGCTAAGGAAATGCAGGATGGTTCATTGCTAGTTGAGGGGAAGGTGACAATGAGGTATACAACTAGTAATATTTAATTAGGAGAACAGTAGAACTAGTTGGAGTAGTAGGATTGGGGGAGGGACGGAGAGAGAGATTACATGAAACTATAGAAATTAATAGTCATACCGCTGGGTTGTAAGCTGCCCAAGCAAAATATGAGGTACTGTTCCTCCAATTTGCATTGGGCCTCACTCCGACAGGAGGAGGCCCAGGACAGAAAGATCAGTATGAGAATAGGAGGGAGAGCTAAAGTGATTAGCAATCGGGAGATCACGTAGGCCTAGACAGACTGAGTGGAGGTGTTCAGCGAAAAGATCGCCAAGCCTGCCTTTGGTCTCGCTGATATATTAGAAGCCCACACCTGGAAAAAAGGATGAGGTTGAAGGAGGTGCAAGTGAACTTCTGCCTCGCCTGAAAAGACTGTCAAGGCCCTTGGACTGAGTCGATTGAGGAAATATAGGGACAGGTGTAAAGTACCTGGGATGGGGGATGGTTTTGGTGGGATGGGATGAGTTAACCAGGGAGTTGTGGAGGGAACAGTCTCTGCGGAAAGGGGTGAAGATGTGGTTAGTGGTGAGATCCCGTTGGATGTGGTCAAAATGTCAGAGGATGCGACGGCTGATGGGTGAAAGGTAAGGACGTGGGGGACTCTGTTGCGATGGGAGGTGGAGCAAGAACATAGCTGCGGGATACCAAGGACATCCGTGTGAAGGCCTCATCTACGATGGAAGAAGGCAGACATGGGTTATTGATTTGGGACGATCAGCCATGATTACAATGAATGACGGTGCTTGCTCGAAGGGCCGAATGGCCTCCTACTGCACCTATTTTCTATGTTTCTATGGAATAGGGGAATCCTTGTTTGCTAAAGAATAAGGACATCTCAAATGTCCTGGTTTGGAACACCAATGGACCACAGGCGGCATCATTACGTGTTGTGACCTTATTCCTTCCCAACATTGTGGGTGTATGGACCTGGAGATCAGTGAACTGTGGGTTGTTACTGTCCTGTACATCACTCAATACCATGCTGCGAGAAAGCAGAGGTGGAACCTGGGTATGTCCTGATCATCCTGGTGTTGAAACTGTTACTGTTTCTTTCCAGAGCTGTATCATCAAACGCTATTGTGAGAAGAGATTTGTCCCAAAATATTTGGCGACTATTGGGATTGACTATGGAGTTACAAAGTGAGTATTGTGGATATCTATTCTTTTTTCTCCTGTCATTAGCCTGGCTGTGGCTGTAGTAAAGTATGTAGACTGTAGTTAACAATAGCGTCTCCTCAATTCTTGATCAACGGGATAGGGATGTATTTAATGAAAGTGGGTGAGAGCAGTTTGGAGGTACAAGCCACATGGCTAAGTATCTTCCACTCTCCATCTTTGTGGATCTCTTGCTGTCTGGCCAAGTGATGCTGAGATGCATTCATTGACCTCAGTGCCCTTGTTGGACAACAGTTGGTCAGCACTGTCGCACTCTAACTGTAATGTTGGTATTATTACAAAATACAACAGGGAGTAGGAAAGTTAGCTACTGAGGCTGAAGAAAGTAACTGGGGATGGAAGGATTGACAGAGAGGTGATTGGAAATCATTATAGAAGCTCTTTAACTTGTCTGTATCTGACCTTCACTGGTACATTATATTCATATTCTCAGCAAAAATACATTGGTTCAGCATTAAAACCCCTTCAGCCACAGCCTGTGGAGGAGATAGGTGTAGATCCACAGCTTTGTTGGACAAATTGTTTCTTCAAGGGCCTTGGCTGAGTTTTACAATGTTAAGCATGCGGAAGCAGACCCTTTAGCCCAACTCGTCTCAAATAACAACACGCTGCAATACCCAGCAGGTCAAGCAACATCTGCTGCAAGAGAAACTGTTCCCTTTTTTTAAATTTCTATTATCTCTAGTATCTGGAGCTTTTTTGTTTATAATTGTCTCCCTATTTATTCCCACTGCTGAAAAATGAGTTCATTTCTTGACCGTTAATTTTCAAGAGAATACAAAACTATATTAAAATTTGTGACCTTCACTTCCGGTGGCGCTATGGAGTAGGTGGAACTCGCGCCATCCAGCTCCATAAAAATTGCATAAAAAACGGGAGAAAACGGGGTGATCTAAAGCCACTTACCAGAGAGGAACGTCTGTGAACGGCACCGGCAGCTTGATAAGGTGCATGACATCATCAGGCGCGTGACTTTACCGACGGTAATGTCAATTCAATGAACCCCCCCCCCCCAAACCGAAAAAAACAGTGCTGAAAAGAGAAGTAGGCCCAGCTGAAGCCTCGGCCTCGAGTTTGACTGGCTCTCTGGAGGATATTCCAAGGAGGAAATCTGAAATGGAAGATCTGAAAACTACTATTATGGGTGAGCTGAAAAAAATGAAAAAGGAATATAAAGAAGATTTAAAATTACTCAGATCTGATATTGAACTGTTTAAAGAACAAGTTAAAGATGAACTGAAAAAAGAAGTAATAACCACAGTAAAATCTATGATGGATGAATGGAAGATAAAAGCAGATGCTGATCTGAAACAACAAATGGATGAAATAAATCTTAAAGTTGGTGGGATGGAATCTGCGGTTGATTTCAAGTTGGAACCTATTATAAGATCACTTGATCAACAATACGTAGCAATAAAGAAACTGACCAGTATTGCTGACTCAAGTGCTAAGGCGAATGAGAAACTTCTCTCCGAGAACAAGCGTTTAACAGATTTATTGAATAAAATAACTGAGAAATGTATTGACTTGGAGGGAAGGCAAAGGCTCCAGAACTTGCACTTGATGAATAAAGAACATCACTTTATCAAGCATACTGAAGCGCTTGAGTTCGCTCGTAATATCGAGAAGAAGCTGGAAGAGGAAGAGGATGAACAAGGGGTTCCAGAACAAGGGGTCACAGTCTAAGGATAAGGGGGAATTCCTTTAGGACCGAGATGAGGAAAACATTCTTTACACAGAGAGTAGTGATTCGCTGGAATTCTCTGCCACAGAAGGTAGTTGAGGCCAGTTCATTGGCTATATTTAAGAGGGCGTTAGATGTGGCACTTGTGGCTAAAGGGATCAGGGGGTATGGAGAGAAGGCAGGTACGGGATACTGAGTTGGATGATCAGCCATGATCACATTGAATGACGGTGCAGGCTCGAAGGGCCGAATGGCCTACTCCTGCACCTATTTTTCTATGTTTCTAAGAAGTAGTGGAAACACTGGGAGAAGAAGAAGAAGAAGATGAAGAATAACGAACTTGAATTATATTCAACACTTACCTGATGTTACTGTTTAACCAAAGAGAAGGAGGAAGAATGATGAACTTTTAAATTTATTGGACATGGAGAGTTTAATGATTATTAATAATAAACTAATATACAATAGAAATAGCTTAGTATTAATCATTACTTACAAATGTATGTTATTCCTCCTTAAATAGTTTAAATCGATAGTAGTAGTTAAAAATAATAAAGCATTAATAAGCACAGAAATTTAACGCCCCGCCCTTAAATATATTGCCCTTAAGGCATTTACGGAGCTGGAATTATAAACATCTTTTTTTTCACTAACGGAAGTCCGTAGATTAACAGCCACGCTAGTGTGGCTTACTAACCTCACTTAATTTAGTAGTAGTCACTTTTTTTTTCCTGCACTTTTCTATTAATATTATTAACTTTTTTTATCTTTATTTTTATATTGTTTTTTATATGTTATACACTGCATTATATTTCTTTACTTATAAATGGTATTATACAGTAGACTCAAAGAGATACGTATGTAAGATAAAGTTATTAGTATTAACATTTGTTGATTACAAACTAGGGTATGAAATTGGGATGAATATGCTGAGGCATCTACCTCATTATAATCCACCTTAATACTAAAATGCAAGACATTAACAGGAAAAATGGGGGTGATGGAATCACCTTCTGTAGTTGGAATGTAAAGGGAATTAACGAACCAATTAAAAGAGGTAAGGTTTTGGCTCAGTTGAATAGAATTAAATCAGACATAATTTATCTCCAAGAGACCCACCTAAAAAAGGACACATAATATAGACTTACGGCAAATTGGATTTCTAGAGTGTACCACTCTTCATTTACTCATAAATCTAGAGGAGTTGCTATACTTATTCGTAAGGGTATCCAATTTAAACATAGCTCAATAATAGAAGATCCTGAAGGTAGATACATAATAGTTATCGGTGAATTATACTCGAAGAAAGTTGTACTTATGAATATATATGGACCTAATTTTGATAATCCGTTGTTTTTTAAGAAAATATTTAACACTATTCCTATAGTTACACAACATAATTTAATAATCGGGGGTGACTTAAATTGTACTTTGGATAACTATTAGATAGATCATCAACTAAAAGGAAAACTATATCTAAATCAAGTGAATTCATAAATTCGTTTATTAGTTCAGCTAATGTCAAGGATGTTTGGAGAAATGATAATCCCACTGGTCGGGAATACTCATTTTATTCTCCGGTATTTGGAACTTATTATAGGATAGATTATTTTTTAATAGATTCAAAGCTTATTCCATTCACGTATGACTCAAAATATCATAATATTATTATTTCGGATCATGCCCCATTAACATTCAAGATTAATTTAAAGGGTATAACTAATAGATATTCGCAATGGAGACTCAATTCTCAAATATTAAATGATAAGGCTTGTTATGATTATCTGGTTAAACAGATTGAACTATTATTTGAGATTAATGATAAACCTGGAATTTCTTCGTCTCTTTTATGGGACACATTTAAAGCTTTAATTATACGTGGTGCTATAATATCTGCGCAGGCACACCTTAATAAGGAAAATCGAAAGATTCAACAGAATTTGGAAAATGAAATAAAACAATTAGACATGGAAAATGCTATATCACCATCTAGGGTGATATATAACAAAATTGCAACATTAAAATATAAGTTAAATGAGATACAATCAAAGTATGTTATTAAACTTTTTCAACAGACTAAACAAGTACATTTTTGGAATTCAGGGATAAACCACATAAATTGTTAGCTCGTCAACTTAGAAAATCAGATGAATGAAAAATGATATATAAAGTTAGATCTGAACAAGGAGAAATACTAACTTTACCAAAAGATATTAATGATAGATTCCAGCAATACTATCAAAAACTTTACACATCCAAATTGACGGGTCAATCTGATGGAATGGAAGCATTCCTACATGAATGTCATATTAATGGATTAGATCAGGAAGGTAGAGATTTATTAGACGCTGAAATATCAGCAAAAGATATTGAGGAATCAATCAGATCATTGAAGAATGGTAAAGTTGCTGGCCCCGACGGTTTAGGTGTTGAATTTTATAAGAAGTTTCATGATTTGATTTCTCCACGTCTACAAACAATATATAAAGATGCCTATGAGCAATAACAGCTACCAGAAACCCTAAAATAATCTACAATTACACTTATTCCTAAAGTAGATAAAGATCTAGAAGACCCAGGATCATATAGAACAATTGCTCTTCTAAATACGGATCAAAAAATATTAACTAAAATTTTATCTCAAAGGTTAAGTTTAGTGATCAATAAATTAATACATCATGATCAAACAGGCTTTATCCCTAAACGATATTCCACTTATAATTTGAGACGTCTATTCAATATCATATATTCAAAAAGAATTAATGATATTGAATTAGCTGTTATATCCCTGGACGCAGAAAAAGCATTTGACCAGGTTGAATGGCCTTACCTATTTAGGGTAATGCAGAAATTTCAACTGGGGAAATGATTTTGCAAATGGGTTAGAATTTTATATTCTGGCCCAACAGCAAGAATCCTAACAAATCAAATGTTATCAGCAAAATTTAATCTCTCTAGGGGTTGTAGACAAGGTTGTCCGTTATTACCTTTATTATTCGCACTTGTAATAGAATTATTAGCCGAAAGGATTAGATCGGAACCAGAAATTTATGGATATAATACCAATACCACAATTAATAAAATATCTTTATATGCAGATGATGTCTTAATATACATAACAAAACCAGAGATTAGTATCCCTAAGTTACTTAATGTTATAACTGAATTTAGTATGTTCTCAGGATATAGAATTAATTGGAATAAAAGTGAAATTATGCCTATAACAGGAATAAAATTGAATAAATTACAAAAATTTCCATTTAAAATAGTTAATGATCAAATTAAATATCTTGGAATTAATGTATCCAAATCTTATAATTCTCTATTTAAATCAAATTTCCCCCAATTACTAAATAAACTAAATAAACTAAAAAATAATATCTTATATTGGAAAACATTACCAATATCAATGATTGGCAAAATAAATGCCATTAAAATGATTTTTTTGCCACAACTACTATATTTATTTCAAGCTATCCCGCTATATCTTCCTAAAACTTTAAAAAAAAAAAATGATTTCATTGTCAATAGCTTTATTTGAGATTATAAAAATCACAGAATAAGTAAAAGACACTTATGTAAATCTAAGATAAATGGTGGATTAGCACTACCTAATTTTTTTTCATATTATTTCTGGGTGGTTCAGATTAAGAACATGAATTTTTGGTTGGTAAATATGGAACAAGACCCAGCTTGGTTGAGAATAGAAAAGGAAGATTGTTTACCCTTTGATATAAGTACAATACTCCTTGCCCCAAGGGCGGTACAAAAAAAATTATAAGGAAAATCCTATAATTTTAAGCAATATACGTATTTGGAAACAAATAGTTAAGACTTTACATTTAGAAACTATGTCGCTTTGTTTACCAATTATGAATAATCCTCTGTTTAAGCCCTCGTCATTGAATGGGGGGTTTAGACATTGGAAAAATTTAGGAATTATAAGGATAGAACATCTTTACAGGAATGGGAAATTTCTCTCATTTCAAGAGTTGAAAGATATTTATGGATTGCCTGCAAATAACTTACTTAGATATTTACAAATCAGAGGTTATGACAAATCAAATACGCAAGATTATAGAAATAGAGAACCAGGTTTACTGGATGAAGTGCTTAATAAGCATCCAAACACAGAGAAATTAATAGCATATATATATAACATCCTTTTGGACAGAGAAATACCAACAACAGAATCATTTCGACAAATATGGGAAAATGAAACTGGTTTACCGATATTAAAAGACTTTTGGGAAGAAAGTTTACAACGTATACATCGTTGTTCGTTAAATGCCAGACATACTTTGATACAATTCAAAGTATTACATAGATTACATTATTTAAAAAAGAAATTAAATAGAATTTTTCCTAATATATCACCATTGTGTGATAAATGTCAGCACATAGAAGCTGATTTAACACATAGTTTTGTAATATGCACAAAACTTAATAGTTATTGGACTGAGATTTTTAAAATTATTTCTATAGTTCTTAAGATTACATTAAATCCTGACCCAAAGCTAATAATATTTGGTGTTTTAGATTCAAATCAAACATTAACAGCAAATCAAAGAAGTTTTCTTGATTACTGTTTAATGATTGGAAAAAAATTAATATTAAAATTTTGGAAGGGACCATTATCCCCTACAATCAAAATGTGGACAGTGGAAATGTTGGAGACGTTGCAATTGGAGAGAATTAGGTTTATCCTAATGGATAAACACAAACTTTTTGAACAAATATGGTCTCCATTCACTGATTATTTGAAGGGGTAGCTGGGCTCAGCATTGAAACTCAACAAGTACCCGGTGGTAAGATCAGATGAATAGGTTTAATCTGAGATTTGTATACTTGTCTCTATATATATATATATATATATATATATATATATATATATATATATATATATATATATATATATATATGTATAATTAGAAATTGTTCCATTCATTGTTAAGATGTATATATTTTTTCTATCTTTAAGTATAATAATTGTTTGTTAGTAATATGGGTTTTTTATTTTTTTATTTTTTAATTATTTTTTTCTTTTTTCTTTTTTTTTCTCTTCTCACATATAATCAAAATTATAATCACACTTTTTAAATTAAACATCTATTCTTTCTTTACTTTTTTTTTCTCGTCACTATTAAAAAAATTGAGGCTTATATATATTGCTTTGTAATACTCATATAATTTTAGAAATATGTAATATGCATATCTGAAAAAAAATTATAATATTATTTGTAATACGTATGGCCTCTAATAAAAATATATTTAAACAAAAATTTGTGACCTTGGAATTCAATTATTTTAGCCCTTTCACTATTCTGGGGAATTAATGTTGCTTTCTCGGTGTCGGATACACTTGGCTGGTGAGTAGCATCAGTGCAGAGAGTTGGTGTTTCAGATCTGTGGCCCTTCATTAGAACAGGAAAATCAATACGTGTGTTTTAAGTTATGGAGATGCGAGGGATGCAGAGGCACAATGATTGTGGTAAAGCAGGAGGCTTGCTGTGAAAGGCACTGGAATAGTTTACTGTTATCGACAAAATAAAAGACTAAGGTAGAAGGTCTATGGTGTGTACTGCTCTGATGATTAGATTAGCTTATTGTTATATGCGCCAGCGTACAATGCTGGTGATATGGTTGCCTAGGTATTCGAACTGTCATCTACAAAAGCTCCATAGATGAGGAGAGAACAATATCTCTTTCCTGTACTTCATCTCGTAATTGTGGATCCGCCCAACAAAAGTAGTATCATCAGTGAACTTAACATTTGAGTCGGAAGACTCAATCTTCACTGAATGTTCAGAAGACTGGTGCAGATATGGGTCATTACAAATCTTTCAAAGCACTTCATTGTGGTCGTTGTATAAAGCTACTGGATGGTCGTCAATGAGACCGGTCACTTCATTCTTCTTGGGAAATGGAATGATGGAGGTTTTACTAAAGCAGATGAGGACAGTAGACTATTGAAGTGAGAGGCTGAAAATGTTACCAAAGACAGTGGCCCGTTAATTGGCGCAGATAGCGTTAGGACTTCTTGTACGGTATCATTCTCCTTGAAAGCCTTGGATCTGGCAGAGGGTAAATATCCCTGTTCATCCAAGGTTGCTGGTTAAGATAGACCCTAATCATCTTTGTGGGAATGCAGCTATCAATGCATTTCTCGATAAAAGTAGTGATGACTGACGTATATTTATTCAGACTGGTTGAAGTAGCAATGTTACAAAATTTTGAGATTTAAAAAATCAAGTCTGCAATTTATCCCACCAGATAAAGCATAAAAATAAGTTTAATTTGACACCCAATTCACTTTCATATCTTCAGTATTAAAAAAGTTATGGCCATTTTCATACTCGGAAATTAGCAACTTGTTTCCTATTGCTTTTCTATTGACTTAACACAAAAGTTGTGATCGAGGACAGTCAAAAGCCCATACCTTTCTTAAAAATTAAGAGAACTGAAATAAATTTTCAGTAATTATAGATTGAAGTATTCTGAAACAAATATGAAACAATCGTACTTGGATGACCTGAAATTAAAGCATATAATTAGTTAGTTACCCAATTGTAGCTAATTACAAAATTCATTACCAAATCGAAACGTCTACCCATTTTTTAAGAAAAAATTAACGTTTTTATAATGCCTAAGTGTCCAATTAACATTCACACAATAATTCACAATATAACATGATTTTTAAATCTAATTGTCATGAATTTATAGGCCAAATTGAAAGAATTTAGTGATTAATGATTTGTAGATTAATGGCCATTTAAATCAGCTTGCGAGTGGGATTTTCTGGAAAGCGATGGATTGGAACGTTGCGGTTGCGGTGAATTTAAATCCCATATCGGTAGGAAAAATTCTGCCGGTTTGTATGGGGAATAAATCACCGTTTCGCAACATGAAATGTTGATTAAGGTCATCTAAAAAAGCAGGTTTATATGTAAAAATAAAAAGCTTTCACTTGCCTGTGCCCTATGTAAAATCCGTCCCCGTTGTCGGCATTCACGGCATTAGGAGCTAATTTTTATTTTCCTCCAGCGCTGAAATAGTCGGTCTATTTTTTAAAAAAAATCAACTTATCGGCAGTCGGAATGAATCTCCAGAAATAGCTTGCACCGAGAAAATAAAGCTTCGGATGGCAAGGAGAAAAGCGCATTTTAAAAGCACCTGGATTGGCGCGGCCTTTCCTGCCGGAGACCAGCCAGAGTTTCTAGCTGCAGCTCCAGGTAGTCCTTGCTTTCTCCCTCCTTCCCCTCCCATTCCCAGCTCTCCAACAGCCTACTGCCTCCACCTCTTCCTTTCTTTTTCCTGACCCCCCCCCCGACATCAGTCTGAAAAATGGTCTTGACCCGAAACGTCGCCTATTCCTTCGCTCCATAGCTGCTGCCTTACCTGCTGATTTTCTCCAGCTTTGTCTACCAACAGGATCCCACCATTGGCCACATCTTCCCATCTCCTTCCCTGTCAGCTTTCCGCAGAGACCACTCTTTTCGTAACACCCTGGTCATTTGTCCTTTCCCACCCAAACCACTCCCTCTCCTGGCACTTTCCCTTGCAACCGCAGGAAATGTTGCACTTGTCGCTTTACCTTCCCCTGGACTCCATTCAAGGACCCAAGCCATCTTTCCAGGTGCGGCAGAACATGCACCTGCTCCAACCTCATCTATTGCGTCCGCTGCTCTAGATGTCAGCTGCTCTACATCGGTGAGATCAAGCATAGGCTTGGCGATCGCTTTGCCCAATACCTCCGCTCGGTTCGCAATAACCAACCTGATCTCTGGTGGCTCAGCACTTCAACTCCCTCTCCCATTCCGAATCCGACTTTCTGTCCTGGGCCTCCTCCATGGCCCGAGTGAGGCACACCGTAAATTGGAGGAGCAGCACCTCATATATTGCTTGGGCAGTTTACACCCCAGCGGTACGAAAATTGACCTCCAATTTCAGGTAGTCCCTGCTTTCTCCTCCGCTTCCCAGCTCTCCCTCAGCTGTCTCCACCTCTTCCTTTCTTCTTCCCACCCCCTGCAATCTCACATCAGTTTGAAGAAGGGTCTCGACCCAAAATGGTGCCTATTTCCTTCGCTGCATAGATGCTGCCTCACCCGTTGAGTTTCTCCAGCATTTTTGTCTCCACATTCACACAAGTTCTGTTATCCCACTTTCCTCACCCACTCGCTAGGGGCAATTTTACAGAGACAAGTTAATCTACAAGGCCAATGCAGGGGGGAAACCTACCTGCTTGCAGGGAGAATGTGCAAATTCAACACAGACAGTGCCTGAGGACAGGAACGAACACAGATCTCTGGCGTGTGAGGCAGCAAGTCCACCAGCTGTGCCACTATATTTTATTTTCCAACACACAAAAATTGATACGCTGATAACTTTGGTTACTAAAAAAAAGAAACTATCCATTTTCAGTCTTAAATCTCTAAGTGACGCTATGTCCCCCATTACAGCTACCGTATGTTTTAATTCAGTTCTTTAGTGCTGGCCGTGGTTGTGCGCAAGTGTAAGACGGCCGGCCGTGGTTGTGTGCATGTCCGTGTCTCGGAGATCCGAGACACAGACACGGATAGCGGGCGGAATCGGAGATTGACAGAGAGATGGAGAGGGGGCCGGCTCAGAATTAAACGACAGGTCTCCTGGGTGCTTGCCAAGCCGGGCAAAATGGCATGGCTTTTAGGTTGCCCGGCGGGACTGTGGGTTGCCATTGGCAACCGCTAATTTTGAGCCCTGCTCTGGGCCTGCCGACTTCAACACCGTGGAGCTGTGGTCTGCGTAGGTTCCAGCCGCAGCGGCGCTGACTTTAAACGCCGCGGAGCCTGGGATCTCTCGCCGAGGTCGCCAGTGTTGGAACTCCGCCCTGTGGATTTCGGGGGCCGTGGTCTCCGGTAGCAAGCGGCTGTTTCGGAACTCCAAGCTGCTGAGAGTGTTCTTCCGTGTCAGAGTTCCATCATTCCGGCGATAGGGCCTGAAAAATCGGGCCGCCGTTGCGGCGACTGCAGAGATCTCAAATAGGCCCTGACCACGGGTGAGCATGAAGTGGACTGAACTTTGCTGCCTTCCCTCACAGTGGGAAACATTAATCCCCTTGTGGGGGATTTTTTAATGTTTAATGTTAAATTCTATAATGTTGCGTTTATCTTATTTGTGTGCTGCAATGGCAACTCAAATTTCACTGCACCAATTGGTGTACGTGACAATCATTGTCCTTTGTCCTTTAATGCAAACCTGCTCACTGTTATTTTTATCTCCTCAGGGTTCAAATGAGGGATCGTGAGATTAAAGTTAACATCTTTGACATGGCGGGTCATCCATTTTTCTATGAGGTGGGTGTGAGAGAGACATAGAAAAATTTGCATTTCTAAGGCTGTTGCACGCAATAAGCCTCTTGTAATGTAGAGATGATGTGCAGGAATAAATGGAGCCAAGACTGGAAAACTCCTGATCTTGGAAACGTGAACTGGATCTTGCCCATTTAAGCCATATGTTTATTGCCAGTGAATGGGCTGGAGCAGGTATGCCCAACCAGTCTGTGGCAATGTTTGTCCTTTTGCAGAGCACACCATTTCCATGTTTTCTCCCTATTCCTATTTCCTGTCACCTTTTCTTCAGCTTCATTCATCTGTGCTGAGTTCAATATCTTCATATTCCCAATGTAAAAGAAAAATAGTGTTGTTCACTAAGCCCCAAATACATATGCACCTGGTTCTCGTGGAGTCTTGGGACCTTTTGCCGAGGGCCGCCAGCGTGAATCTCTGCCCAACACGGCCTGTGGACTTCGGGAGCCACGGTCTCCGGTAAGAAGTGGCTGATTTGGAGGTCCAAGCTGAGGTTGTTCTCCCGTTCTGGTGTCGGAGTTCCAGCGAGAGGGCCTGAACATTGGGCCGCCCGTAGTGGCGACAGCGACGGGTTCGGGAGCCCCCCGACCACGGGTGAAGAACAGAGGACAACAGAGGAGGATGACTCTTTGGTGCCTTCCCTCACAGTGGGAAACTTTGATTCCGCTGTGTGGGAATGTCTATGTTAAAGACTATTGTTTCCTGTGCTCTTTTTTATTCTTATGGCTGTATGGTGACCACACATTTCACTGTACCAATTGGTACGTGTGACAAATAAATGTTTCTTGTCTCTTGTCTGTTGTTTTAAAATAATGATCCCCTTATTATTTACCTTTCTATCAAATCATTGTGTCATCTCCAGTAAGGCATTTGACGAAAATGCACGGAATGAATGCACAGAGTAAATTTGAATGCATAGCATTTTGCATCTTTCCAAAGTATTTAACAAGGTCCTTGATGGTAGGCTGATCCAAAAGATTGGGACACATGGGGTTCATGGTCACTAGGTAGTCACCAAAACACTCTCTTTTTCTTTGTTATTTCTCTTTCTGGTTGAATGAAGTTCATATCTCTTTGTATTTGCATGACAATTTGTTAGCCACTCTTATCTAGCGTATATCTTTAGAATAATTTTCCCTGCAGTTGCCGGCAGTACTCTATGAATTAGAAGCTTCTTACTTAAGCTGAACATTATGCTCCCCAATTCTCCTATTGCGGATAGTCAAAGATATTTCCCATACCTTTAGCCATCAGTTCTTTTATATGTTTGTAATAGGTGCGAAATGAGTTTTACAAAGACACGCAAGGGGTGATCCTGGCTTATGATGTTGGGCAGAAGGAATCCTTCAAAGCACTGGAAAGCTGGCTCACTGAGATGAAGCAAGAACTTGGACCTCATGCAAACATGGAAAACATTGTGTTTGTTGTATGTGCTAATAAGGTAACAATTTGTAATATCAGTTGTTGCATCAACTGGTCTCTCTCTGTTCCGGTGTGGTGTTTAACCCATGTTGTGCCTGACCGGGGAGTTTTACTCTGCATCTAACCCATATCCTGGGAGCATGAGAGGGGCAGTGTAAAGGGAGTTTTACTCCATATTGAACCTGTGCCGTCCTTAACCTGGGTATGTTTGATCAGCCAGAATGCCTAACAAGAACATTTCCTTATACTGGAGCTAATATTCCTTTCAACATGATATGAATAGAAATTGCTGCCTGCTGCATTTGAAAAATATGTGGTGCCACTTCCTCTATGTTGTGTGAATCCCTTTTCCCAGGTGGACTGTGGGAAGCGGCGCGTGATTGATGAGAGTGAGGGGCGTCTCTGGGCTGAGAGTCATGGATTCTACTACTTTGAAACCTCAGCACAATCTGGTGAGGGTATCAATGAGATGTTTCAGGTATGTTTGCAGGTCAGAACCATTACGGCAAGTAGAACGACAAGGGGTTCTGGAGATTTATGAGGAGGGATGTTTGAGGTGGAACATTGGGCCAGGGTCCCAGGGTCCCAGGGGGAGAATGGGATGCACTGGAGTCCTGGGGAAATGGGCAGGGAAGCACTGATCTGCCAGAGAGGACAGTGGCACTTGCTTTGGACTGGGAATCCACGGTGTTGGTGTGGGAGCACACCTCGATATGGGTGGACTAGTAGGAGTACCAGTAGTGCTGGGGTGATGGTAGTGCCAGGGTCCAGGTAGTGGAGTGGGTGTGAGGGACGAAACCATCCTGGGTGGTGCTTCAGACTGAGTTGTACTTATTCAGCTCTCCTTTCTGCATTCTGCCTGCGTCTAGACTTTCTTCTCATCGATCCTTGACATGTGTGAGAATGGTAAACGTCCTCAGTCCAATCTTAGCCTGGGGTTCACCAAAGAGCAGGCCGACACCATCCGCAGGATACGGAATAGCAAGGATAGCTGGGAGTTACTGGGAATGAAGCCTGGAGCATCCAGGTAAAGCAAACTCCGCGTGACTTGCGGCTTGCCTGTGTCACATAATACTATGGCATTGTAAAGCTCAGTGATGACACCCTGAGACCGCGTCAGCTCGCACGGGCCAGGCATTACACCAGGGCCTTGCACATTTTGGGGCACTGAGCTATCTGTTTGCCCTCCTTGAGTTTTCAGCATGTTATTGTAAACTAAAAACAAAGCATTAACTGAAGGCTTTCTTTCCAGCCGATAGTTCTGTTTATATTGTTTGAATTTTGGCCTTGACTATGTCAGATTTACAAGAACAATTGTTAGTTGGCAATTTGTAG
This sequence comes from Raja brachyura, assembly GCA_963514005.1. The sequence continues at coordinate 27,785,686 of OY740788.1, forward strand.
CTTGCAACCAGCTGGCTCTCCTGTCTTACCTCAGCCCACCTCCAGATGGAGTGGTGCCTTAAACTTGTCATTCTGCAAAGCAGCCGTCTGTTCTGGTGTGGACAGTGCAGTCAGGTTCAGGAGACTTGGTCAAGTTGCTGGGCAATGTTGTGACGCACATGGTTCACTGAGGGAAATGATACTGCAGACTGGCAGCAACAATGAGTGAGCCCCAGCATAATGCTGACGCTGCACAGTGCAATTCAAGGTTTCAAGGTCAGTTTATTGTCACGTACCAATTAAAGTACAGTGAAATTTGAATTACCATACAGCCATACAAGACCACCTCCAGTTTAAATTCCAGTTGGAATATTTTGGAGGACCAAGTAACCAAGAAGAACAACTACATAGAAGTCATCCACCACAGCAGATTCCCCACGTTCCACACTGTGATGGAAGGCAATAAAGTCTAATCTTCTTCACTCTTTATTCTCCTGCGGTCGGGACAGTCGAACCATCCGCAGTCGGGGCAATGGAAGCTCCCGCAGCTGGCGGTTGAAGCTCCTGCTCCTGAAGTTGGTCTCTAACCAGAGACCGCGAGCTCCACGATATTAAAGTCCACAGGCTCCCGCGGCTGGAGCTCCTGAAGTTGGTTGCCAATAAATGCCGGCAACTCCTCGATGTTAGGCCACGGTGCGGACGGAGATACGCTATGGAAAAAAAATCGCATCTCCATCGAGGAAGATTAGAAATAGTTCCCCCCACCCCCCACATAAAACAAGCTGAAGAACACTAAAAACATTTAACACATACAAGCAAACAACAAAGAAGGAACGGACAGACAGACTGTTGGCGAGGCAGCCATTGCTGGCGCCACCGGGTGGTCAATTCAGGAGGTAATCTGAAACGTGGGCAGGGTCTGTCTGCGAAATGTGTCTCCAATGTAAATGAAGCAAGATGAGGGATTGCAGCTGGCATGAAAAGTGAAACTTTATTACCCCAGGCTCCCCTTGGTCTCATAGTCCATCGGTGTGAGTTACGCAGCCACTCATTGGATGATTTCCTCCTCTTCCCGCTTACTATTTTCCAAAAACTGCTTAAAATCATGTAAAATTATTTAAATTAAAAATTAAGCTCTTTCTAATTCTGCTCATGGTGAACTGACATTTATTGACCATGCCCAGTTTCCCGACACACTGGTGAGCTGCTGCTTTAAGCTGTTTACATTTCATGCACCTGGAGTAACTAAGCGGATCAGACAGCATCTGTGGAGAAAAGGATTAGGTGACGTTTTGGTTCGAGACCCTTCTTCAGAATCAGGGGAAAGGGAAACAAATATAGACGGTGATGTACGGAGATACGGAACAAATGAATGAAATACGTGCAAAAAAAGTAACAATTATAAAGGAAACAGGCCATTGGCAGCTGTAGCCTGGGTGAAAACAAGTATAGACAATGAGACTCAACAAGACTTTGAAGTTAGTATGACGGGTGGGGGAAGGATGGAGCGAGGAGGGATGCAAGAGTTACTTGAAGTTAGAGAAATCAATACCACTGGGTTGTAAGCTGCCCAAGCAAAATATGAGATGCTGTTCCTCCAATTTGCCTCACTGACAATGGAGGAAAGGTCAGTGTGGGAATAGGAAGGGGAATTAAAGTGTTTGGCAACCGGGAGATCAGATAGGTCCAGGCAGACTGAGTGAAGGTGTTCAGCGAAACGATGGCTGATGGGGGTGAAAGGTAAGGACCAGGGGGACTCTGTTGCTGTCACGACTCGGGACAACTATAGCCCCTACTGTCCTTACCTTTCAGCCCATCAGCCGTTGCATTGAACAAATAATCCTCCGACATTTTTGCCACCTCCAATGGGATCCCAGCATTAGTCAGATCTTCCCATCTCCACCCCTTTCCGCCTTCCGCAGAGACTGTTCCCTCCGCAACTCCCTGGTTAACATCCCTTCCCACCCAAACCACCCCCTCCCCAGGTACGTTCCCCTGCAAACGCAGGAGATGAAACACCTATCCCTATACCTCCTCCCTCTATATCCAGGGACCCCGACAGTCCTTTCAGGTTGGGCAGAGGTTCACTTGCACCTCATCCAACCTCATCTACTGTATTCGTTGTTCAAGATGTCGACTCTTATACATCGGCAAGACCAAACGTAGACTGGGCGATCATTTCACTGAACACCTTTGCCATGTCTGCCTGGATCTATCTGATCTCCCGGTTGCCAAACACTTTAATCCCCCTTCCCATTCACACACTGATCTTTCTGTCCTAGGCCTCCTCCATTGTTAGAGTGAGGGCATATGCAAAATGAAGGAACAGCATCTCGTATTTTGCTTGGGCAGTGGTATGAATATTGATTTCTCTAACTTCAAGTAACTCTTGCATCCCCCCCCACTCTCCATCTCTCCACCACCCAAGTCGTATCAGCTTCAAAGTCGTTGTGTTGAGTCTCATTGTCTATATTTGTTTTCACCTCGGCCACAGCTAATATAGTAACAGTAAAATAGGTGCAGGAGTAGGCTATTCGGTCTTTCGAGCCTTCACCGCCATTCAATATGATCATGGCTGATCATCTAAAATCAGTACCCTGTTCCTGCTTTTTTTTAAATATACCTTGATTCCTTTAGCCCTAAGAGCTAAATCTAACTTTCTCTTGAAAACATCCAGTGAATTGGCTCCACTGCCTTCTGTGGCAGAGAATTCCACAGATTCACAACTCTGGGTGAAAAAGGTTTTCCTCATCTCAGTCTTAAATGGCCAACCCCTGATTCTTAAACTGTGAGCCCTGGTTCTGGATGCCCCTAACATCGGCAACATTTTTCATGCACCTAGCCTGTCCAATCCTTTAAGGATTTTGTATGTTTCTACAAAATCTCCTCTCATCCTTCTAAATCCCAATGAATACAAGCCCAGTCGACCCATTTTTTCATCATATGTCAGTCCTGCCAACCCGAGAATTAACCTAGTGAACCTATGCTACACCCCCTCAATAGCAATAATGTCCTTCCTCAAATTATGAGACCAAAATTGCACGCAATACTCCAGGTGTGGTCTCACCAGGGCCCTGTACAACTGCAGAAGGACATCTTTGCTCCTAAACTCAAATCCTCTCCAATGAAGGCCAACATGCCATTCGCTTTCTTCACTGCCTGCTGTACCTGCATGCTTACTTTCAGTGACTGATGTACAAGCACCCCCAGGTCTTGTTGCACCTCCCCTTTTCCTAATCTGACACCATTCAGATAATAATCTGCCTTCCTGTTCTTGCCACCAAAGTGGATAACGTAACATTTACCCACACAACACATTTATCCACAATGGCTTGTTTCCTTTATCATCGTTACTTTTTTGCATATCTTTCATTCATTTATTCCATATCTCTCTAGATCACCGTCTATATCACTCGATTCCCTTTCCCCTGACTCTCAGTCTGAAGAACGGTCTCGACCCGAAATGTCACCTATTCCTTTTCTGCAGTGATACTGTCTGACCTGCTCAGTTACTCCAGCTTTTGGTGTCTTTCTCTGGTTTACACCAGCATCTACAGTTCCTTCCTATACAATTCACACAGCTGTCATCTTGGCTACATCAGATGACAGTTATAGAGTCATAGAATAGAATGATAGAGTGTGGAAATAGGCCCTTCGGCCCAACATGCCCACACCGGCCAACATGTTCCAGCTACACTGGTCCCACCTGCCTGCGTGTGGTCCATATCCCTCTTAACCCATCCTATCCATGTACCTAACTCTTTCTTAAATATTGGGATAGTCCCTGACTCAACTACCTCCTCCGGCACTTGTTCCGCACACCCACCAACATTTGTGTGAAAATGTTATCCCTGAGATTCCTATTAAATCTTTTCCCCTTCACCTTAAACCTATGTCCTCTGGTCCTCGATTCCCCTACTCTGGGCAAGAGACTCTACCCGATCTATTCCTCATGATTTTATACACCTCAATAAGATCACCCCTCATCCTCCTGCACACCAAGGAATAGAGTCCCAGCCTACTCAACCCTATAGCTCAGATGCTCTAGCCCTGGCAACATGCTTGTAAATCTCCTCAGCTTGCTAACATCTTTCGTGGTGCCCAGAACAGAACACAATACTCTAAATATGGCCTCACCAACGTCTTATACAACTGCAACATGACCTCCCAACTTCTACACTCAATACTCTGACTGATGAAGGCCAGTGTGCCAGATGCCTTTTTGACCACCCTATCTAACTGCGACTTGACCTTCAAGGAACCATGCAATTGCACTAGATCCGTCTGCTCTACAACACTCCCCAGAACCCTACCATGTTAGACTTCCCAGAATGCAACACCTCACATTTCTCGGTATTAAATTCCATTAACCATTCCTCAGCCCACCTGGCTAATCGATCATGATCCTGCTGCAATTTTTCACAACCATCTCCACTATCTGCAAAACCACCCACTTTTGTATCATCAGCAAACTTGCTAACCTTTCCGTGTTTGTTCTCATCCAAATCATTGATGTAGATGACAAACAGTAACGGGCCCAGCACCGAACCCTGAGGCACACCACTAGTCACAGGCCTCCAGTCCGAGAAGCGACCTTCCACCACCACCCTCTGTTTCATTTCATGAAGCCAATTTTGTATCCATTCAGCTATCTCTCCATGGATCCCATGCGATCTAACTTTCCAGAGCAGCCTACCATGCTGAACCTTGTCGATACAAACTGTATTGCTGTGAGTGGGGCAATACTCCATAAAGTCCCAAACTCGTTGTGTTATTCATTGTGTCCTCCCCTTAGGGTGGTAAACCAGGTAGGTTATGATGTTTCATGATTTCACTTGCATCTTTACGAGTAGCAAACTTTATATGTATGTTCAGTAAAGAAGATTGACGTTCCGCTGTACTTACTCTGTATTGAAGCTGTGTTTAGTTTAGATACAGCGTGGAAACGGGTCCTTTGGCCCACTGGATCTATGCCGACCAGCGATCCCCGCACATTAACATTATCTACACACACACGGGACAATTTTTACATTTACACCAAGCCAATTAACTTGCATACCTGTACGTCTTTGGAGTGTGGGTGGAAACCAAAGATCTCGGAGAAAACTCACGCAGGTCACTGGGAGAATAGACAATGGACAATAAACAATAGGTGCAGGAGTAGGCCATTCACAACCCTTCGAGCCAGCACCGCCATTCAATATGATCATGGCTGATCATCCACAATCAGTACCCCGTTCCTGCATTCTCGCCATATCCCCTGTGCCATATCCCCTGTGCCATATCCCCCTATCTTTAAGAGCTCTATCTAACCCTCTCTTGAAAGCATCCAGAGAATTAGCCTCCACTGCCTTCTGAGGCAAATAATTCCATAGATTCACAACTTTCTGGGTTAAAGGTTTTTCCTCATCTCTGTTCTAAATGGCCTACTCCAAATCTTAAACTGTGGCCCCTGGTCTGGATTCTCCCAGCATCGGGAACATGTTTCCTGCCTCTAGCGTGTCCAATCCCTTAATAATCTTACATGTTTCAATAAGATCCCCTCTCATCCTTCTAAATTCCAGAGTATACAAGCCCAGCCGCTCCATTCTATCAACATATGACAGTCCCTGCCATCCCAGGAATTAACCTATGCTGCACTCCCTCAATTTCAAGAATTTCAAGACTGCACACAATACTCCAGGTGTGGTCTCACTAGGGCCCTGTACAAACTCCGTACAGACTCTGTGCTTCCTTAATCTGGGAATGTTTGATCAATCAGAGTGCCTAACAGGAATATTTCCGGAGTTGTACCTCTGTTGAAATGAACCATTGCTGTGGATCATTTGCATGGGAAATAATGGAAGGGCAGGCTGTTAGTATGTTGGAGCAGAATGTCCTGTCAGAGCTGAGTAGTTAGTTATTTGCAATGATGGACCCTGACATTGCTCAACATTTGCAGGGATGAGGTAAACAAGGCATACCGGAAGCTGGCGATGCTCCTTCACCCAGACAAGTGTCTTGCACCGGGGAGTGAAGATGCCTTCAAAGCAGTTGTTAACGCACGGACCGTGCTACTGAAAAACATCAAGTAAGAACGGGGTGATGATTCTGAAACAGGATGAGAAGCATCCTCTCCACCGGCTGTGTGTTACATTCACTGGAACGAAGGAGCTAATAAATGTCATTTAATGTTTGGCATGAGCGCAGGACAAATAAACATGAACATTTACCTGGTGCAAGTTTTAGTGATTTGCACGATCAGCCTTCACTATCACCATCTTAACCATCAATAAGAGACGAGCAGCAACTGAGTCCTGTAAAGGGTCAGTGGTTTGGATGCTGGGCTGATGAAACGTGTCAAAGGGACTGACTTAGAGGTGACTTGTATTCTGGGCTGACAAAGGTAGGCTTTGAAAATGCACTTCAGTTATGCTCAATGCGAGGACTTCAATTTGAACTGATGAAATTGGAGGTATTGGTTTGCTTTCCTCTTCGTTTCCAGGGTCATTCCCCTAACTCAAGTCTGTTCTGATGAAAAGTCATTGAGCTGAAACTTTGGTTTTGTTTTCCTCCAAAGAATCTTCCAGTACTTTCTGTTTATTTTTGTCAGGTGTTCTGCTTAGCAACCAAAATTCCTTGAATATACAATACAATCCACTGTAAGTTCACATCCTGTGCAGAAGGTTTTCTGTTGGTGAGCCACCGTTACAGAGTATAGTATCGATAACAACATTAGTGAGTTCATGTAACTGTACAAGAGATTGGGAAGATAGATTAAAATGTTTGATCGGAGACAAACAATAAAAATATTTAAATAAATATTTCAAAATTCACTAAGAATATGCGTTTAGTTGAGCAAAAGAAAAATCAGACAAAGTTAACAATGCAATTTAAGGATCTTCTGATCCATAGGCAGTCCCTTGGAATCAAGGATCATTTGCTTCCACTCTAACTCCATTCTTCTTGGTTGAGTGTTGAGGCCACTGTGAGAACCACATGCTTCCATACAAAGGGTAGGAGGTGCCTGAGAGGGTGGGTGTGGGGAGATTGTGACCTGGTCTCATTCCCATTCATTCTGGGCTTTTATGTGCTCCCAGTCTGTGGACTTGAAGTTCTCCTGCCATCCCAAACACTGTTGGGGACCAGCGATTTCCAGGGTTGGGGATGTTGCTGTTCTTCCAAGGATTCGCAGCATTTCCATGAGTCTCCTCTATCAGTCCTACGCCAGCATATTGGAATAAAGGGTCATCATTAGAAGTTGGGTATTGGGTATACCCAACAAACTAACTGAGCAACAAACAATCTGCTGAAGGAACTGAATGGATCGAGCAGCATTATGGGGGGGGATTGTCATTGTTTCAGGTCAAGATGCTGACTTCACAAAACATTCTCCATAACAATTCTCAACACTGGTGACCCACAAGACTCTGTTCTCAGTCGTTTACTATGCACTCACGACTGCGGCCAAATTCTGCTTTAACTCCATTTAGAAGTTTACAGATGATACCAACATAGTGGGCCAGATTATAAACAGTGACTCGATGGAGTACAGGAAGGAGCATGGTGTCAAGACAACATCCTTTCCTTTAATGTCAGCGAATTGAAGGACTGGTCACCGTTTCATAAGTACATGCCCTTGTACACATCTGCATCAAAGATGCGAAGTAGATATGGCCAAGAGCTTCATGTTTCACATTCAAATTATGGCTAAGAAGGCACACCAACGCCTCTACTTCCTCAGAGGACTCGGGGACATTCAGCATGTCTCCAAAGCCTTACTCATTTCAATGGATCCAATATAGAAAACATCCTATTGGGATGCATTACAGCTTGGTTTAGCAATTGCTGTGTCTAAGACCACAAGATATTACAGAGTTATGAAGGTAGCCCACTCCATCATACAAACCAATCTCCACCCAAAGACTCCATCTATATCACTCTTCCTTGGGAAAGTAGCCAACACTATCAAGGACCATTCAGAGCTCAGTCATTCCCTCTCCCCTCTCCCTTCAGACAGAAGAAATAAAAGCTTGAACGTGTTACCACCAAATTCAAGAACAGTTTCTTCCCACCTATGTCAGACACTGAAATGACTTCTCATTTGCTGAGGATGTATTCCCCATCTCACAATCTACCTCACTGCAGGCCTTGCACTTTACTTTTATCTGCACTATCTCTAGCTGTAACACCATATTCTGCACTCAGTTTATTTTATCTTTGCACTACCTAATATACTCATGTATGAATGATTGGCCTGGATAGTATATAAAAAAAAGATTTTTCCTGTATCACTGTACATGACAATAATAAACCAATACCACATTATTTGTTGTTCCAGATTCCAACATTTCAGCGTCTTGATTCTCCAAAGCTGATTGAGTGTAACTTGAGTTTCCAAAGCTTGAGGGTAATTAGTCTCGGAGGAGAAAGTGACTTTAGTTTGCATGTCCATCAATGAATTTGCAGGATTTGTGGAGACTACATTGGTGGTTACTTTCCATTGCCTTGCTACAGGTAGTTTATATCAGAAGCTGGAAGTCGGGCGAGGTTCACTACTGCTCAGTGCAATGCATTGTGTATCATGTTTTAGGTTGTGACCTTCAAATCAGGGCTTTCACTTAACTGTTTTTCCCTGTTGCCAGCCGGGCAACCTTGGCAGCTTTTTAGGTTGCCAAATGACAGTTTAGGTGGTCATTTAAGACGGGTTGCATGACGCGTGCGATAATGTGCTCGGACGAATTGTGTAGTTACCAGTCGGAATTATGCTCAATGAAGCATTCACATATTATTTCTGCTTCAAATAAAGTCACATACTAAACATATTCACCAATCAAGACATGATATATACCACAATGACATGCAGCAAAATTATAATACAGTATCTCAACTCTTTTTACACATTGCAATTAAAGCGATTAATTTCTTTCCACTTCCAAACCAAAATGTGGTTGGATTATTCAGCGTATGATCAACCTGTTTCAATAAATCCTGGACCAAGGTAACATATATGCTTAACCATGCACACTCCAGAGTGATGCAGACATGTTTTCTGTGAAGGACCGAAAATTACCATGACATGGCCTTAGCATGGGTCTTTATTGCTATTGGTACAGAAACACTCTTGCTTCCCACATAGATTATCCATAACAAAATATACAGGTTACACGGACATTTTTAAAGGCATTTTATGATAATCATATCATTCATATCTCATATCATCATATCATATATATATTAAAGCTGTGGCCGGCTGCCGACAACCGGCTGCCGAGTCTCTGCCTTTTGATGTCGCGCTCCGCCGAAACAGGACCCTCGGACACCGCCATTTTTCCCACCGGCCCAGACGTTTCGCTCGCGCTTTCCCGACGGCGCTCCCCGTCACGTTTGGACATCGTTACGTACTCCCTTTTTAATGAAATCCGTCGTTCCCCCCCCTTTTTCGAAAATCAAACTGCTCTCGCCCATAGAATGTTGGTAAACATTCCATCGTGCCATGTCACAATGCCCAAGGCTCACAGATGGCCAATCGGAACGGATCTCATTTACATCTGCCCCAGCCCCAACCCCAGCCCCGCCTGATGTTCCAGCACGTTCCATTGTATGATGTCACAATGCCATCCCTCACAAATGGCCAATCGGAATGGATCTCATTTACATCTGCCTTTGCCCCAGCCCCAGCCCCGGCCCCTCCCCCCGCAGCCTGTGTGGACATGTGACTGGGGGGACATTGCCGGCTCGCGTTGCCTTGGAAACCTTTTCAAGAACATTCTTCCCCAACTGTCATTCGGACTTCGTTTCTCGACAGCGATCGATCTAAACGCTGGATTTCTGCTGTTTTTTCATTTTTCATTTGACACGTTTGTTTTCAAAAGGTAAACGTAGACAATGTTTTCAATATTTATTTACATTTGAATAATTCTTTTTATTAAGTTCTCCGTTATTTCCTCCGCCAAATTAACACACATTTTCCCGTTTTTTAAATATTTTTCCACAGCCGTGTTATCAAATGTTATCTTTATTTTCAATTTATTTAATATTGAACAGATAATTGTGTTTAAAAACCTTGCACTTATATCATCTGCTGTTTTAGACAAGTGATAATTTTATTTCATTTTCTGGTTTTCATTGCATATCTATAATTTACATTAGACAGTAATTTTTTAATAATGCTTAAAAAGACCCCATTAAAAATCCGTTTTTAAAAAGTGTGCAAGCGCTTGATCACGTGTGTGGGAATAGAGAAAGAGGATTGGGGGTGATAGGGAGTGGGGAATAGATGGACCCCCTACCCCTCCCCCTCCCTCACTACCACCCAACTCTTTCCCCTCTCTCCCCCAACCCTCTCCCCCTCCCTCCACACTCTTCCCCCTCCCTCCCCTACCCCATCTCACTCCTCCCCATCCCTCCCCCACACCTCTCCCACCCTTCCCCATCCCTCTCTCCTACCCCACCCCTCCCCCCTCCTCCTCCCACCCCATCGCTCCCTCTCTTCCCCACCCCCCTTCCCTCTTTCCCCTCCCCCTCTCTCCCTACTCTTCCACTTGTCTCCCCCTTCCCTGCTTAGTGTGTGTGACTCTGGGGGCGGGCACGCTTAGTGTGTGTGACAACACACGCCCCTCCCCCCGAACTCCAGACGAACTTACAAAGGACCCGCTGTGTGTGACGACACGCGCTCCTCCCCCCCCCCCCCCCCCCCCCCAAGAGCTTTGGTGCGTGAGACGCGCGCAGCATCTGAACGCTCAGCTGTTTTTCCAATTCTTCAGCAACCATCATTCTGACTTGGTTTGTTGGTTTGTGAAGAACAAAGTCCGGATTTCCATTTGTCACCAGATAAGAATCTGCTTCCATAGTTAATTGTCATAGAAAGCTCATTTTAATTTTTCAGTCGTTTGTTTGGCAGTAAGACATCATTTTGAGACAATTTATCTTTCTGTCTCCATTTAATTTATAATTCTTAAAGAGTGCATTTCATTTAAAATATTATTTTTTTTCACATTAACTTTTAATTGAATTTCATTGTTAATTTCTTTATTTGTTTTTAATTGAATTGTTTCTCATTTAACTGCGTTATAAATATTAAAGAGTGCATGTGTCCCGGCTCCCTCCCACCCCCTTCCCCCTACCCCTCTCTCCCTCGTCCACCACTCCCCCACCACCCTCTCCTCCCTCTCTTCAACTTCCACCACTCCCCCTACACCTACCCTCCAACCCCACTTCCACTTCTATCTCCCCCACCCTCCATCTCTCCCCCTCCCTCCCCACTCTTCCCCATCCCTCCACCACTCCCCCCCCTCCCCCTCCCCCTCCTTCCACACTCTTCCCCCTCTCTCCCCTTCCCCTCCTCCCCCTCTACCCCTCCCCCACCTCTCACTCACCGCCTCCCTGAACCGTCTCACACCCGACACCACCCCCCTCTCCTCCTCCCTCTCCCCTCTCTCCATCTCCCTTTCTCCTCACCCCTCCCACCCCTTCTCTCCCCACCCCTCTTCACCCCCCTCTCCCCCACACCCCCTTCCCCTCGCTCTTGCACCACCCTGCTACCCCTCTCCCACTAACTCCCCACTCTGCCCCTCTCCCTCTTCACCTCTCGCCCTCCCCTTTCACTCTCTCTCCCCCTCCTCTCACCCCCTCTCTCTCCCCACCTCCATCCCTCTCCTTTCTCTCTCTCTCCCCCTCCCCCTCCACTCTCTCTCCACCTTTCCCCTACTCCTCTTTCTCCCTCTCTCCTCTCCCCTCCACCTCCTTTTCCTCCCCTCTTCTCCATAACCCCTCTCCTCTCACTTTCCCCTCTCCTCTCCCTTACACCACCCCTCTCTACCCCCCTCACCCACCCTCAGGGACATGCTGCCCCGCCCGCACCCCCCCCCCCCTGCAAACGCACGTTGTGGGAACAGACCCAACGGGTCTGCACTTGGTCTAGAATATATTAAAACTGTGTGGCTGCTGTCGACAACTGTCTGCCGCGTCTCCGCCCTTTGATGTCGCGCTCCGCCAAAACCGGACCCTCGGACGCCGCCGTTTTTCCCACCGGCCCAGACGTTACGCTCGCGCTTTCCCAATGGCGCTCCCCGTCACGTTTGGACGTCGTTACGTACACCGTTTTTAATAAAATTCTACCTCCCCCCCCCCTTTTCGAAAATCAAACTGCTCTCACCCATAGAATGATGGTAAACATTCCATCGTGTGATGTCACAATGCCCAACGCTCACAGATGTCCAATCGGAACGGATCTCATTTACGTCTGCCCCAGCCCCAGCCCCAGCCCCACCCTCCCCCGCCTGATGTTCCAGCACGTTCCATTGTGTGATGTCACAATGCCATCCCTCACAAATGGCCAATCGGAATGGATCTCATTTACATCTGTTTTGGCCCCAGCCCCAGTAGCCTGTGTAGACATGTGACTGGGGGGGACATTGCCGGCTCGCGTTGCCTTGGAAACCTTTTCTTCCCCAACGGTCATTCGGACTTCGTTTCTCGACAGCGATCGATCTAAACGCTGGATTTCTGCCGTTTTTTCATTTTTCATTTGACACGTTTATTTTCAAAAGGTAAACGTAGACGATGTTTTCAATATTTATTTATATTTGAATAATTCTTTTTATTAAGTTCTCTGTTATTTGCTCCGCCAAATTAACACACATTTTCCTGGTTTTTTAATATTCTCTCTTTATTCAAAGGACTCCATTACTCCACTTTGAAGAGGTCATTGCTTTTTTCTTTGCTGATTTCCACAGCCGTGTTTTTCAAATGTTATCTTTATTGAACAGATAATTCTTCCTTCTCTCCCCCTGCCCCTTTCCTTTCTCCCCCACCCCCTTCCCCTACCCCTGTCCATCTTCCACCACTCCCTCCCACCCCCTTCCCCCCCCACTCTTCCACTTCTCTGCCCCTCCCTTCCCCCTCCCTACCCTCTCTCCCGCGCACCCCCTTTCCCCTACACCTCTCTCCCTCTCCCCATCCCTCCCCACTCTTCCACTTCTCTCTCCCTTCCCCCACCCCTCTCCCACCACACCTCTCTCCCTCCCCACCCTCTCTCTCCCCTCCCTCCCTATCTCCCCCACCCCTTTCCCCTACCCCTCTATCCCACTTCCACCACTCCCCCTTCCCCCTCCCTCTCTCCCACTTCCACCACTCTCCCCTACACCTCACCGTCCCTCCCCATTTCTACTTCTCTCTCCCCCATCCCCCACCTTTCCCCATCTCCCTCCCCCACCCCTCTCTCCCCCCTCCCTTTCCTCACGTCACAACTCTTCCCCCTCTCTCCGCTTTCCCCCCCCTTCCTCACTCTTCCCCCTCCCCATACCACTCTCCCCCTCCCTCCACACTCTTCTCTCTCTGTCCCCTGCCCCCTCTCCCTACTCCTCCCCTCTCCCTCCACTCTTCCCCCTCTCTCACCTTCCCCTCCCTGAACCATCTCTCAATCCCCTCCCTGAACCCTCTCACACCTTCCCCCATCCCCCTCTCCTCCTCCCTCTCCCCTTCTCCACCTCCCTCTCTCCTCACCACTCCCACCCCCTCTCTCCCCCCACCCTCTTCATCGCCATCTCCCCACACCCCCTTCCCCTCGCTCTTGCACCACTTCCTGCTACCCCTCTTCCCCTCACTGCCCACTCTTCCCCTCTCCCTCCCCTCCCCACCTCTCCCCCTCTCCTTTCTCTCTCTCTCCCCTCCTCTCCCACCCCCTCTCTCTCCCCACCTCTCTCCCTCTCCTTTCTCTTTCCCTCCCCCTCCACTCTCTCTCCACCTCTCCCCTACCCCTCTTTCTCCCCCTCTCCTCTCCCCTCCCCCTCCTTTTCCTCCCCTCTTCCCCATAACCCCTCTCCTCTCACCTTCCCCTCTCCTCTCCCTTACCCCATCCCTCTCTAACCCTCTCACCCACCCTCAGGGACATGCTGCCCCGCCCTCCCTCCCCTGCAACCGCATGTTGGGGGTCTGCACTTGGTCTAGTAGTTGTTAAAACCGACTGTACCCATCTGACTGGTTTAACATTACACTAACTGACAAGAAATGGCCAAAGGACATAACTGCAGCAAATGTTTAAAGGTGTCAAAGCGCCACATTACCGGACATTCAGATTAGATATACGTGTTGTGAACAGCAATGAAGATACCCAGTTTGAACGCTCCAGATTTTAAAAAAAAATTGATAAATGCTGTTTCCATCATTCCCACTTCAGAATTAACATTGAAATTTCAATTGAACTACCTCCTGACCAAATTTGTGATGTATATGACCGACTGTAGAAGTAAAACCTGGATAAATCCAACATAGTTGTGAATGTTGCTCATTAAATAACTACAGTACTGATACTCCATATTAAGAGCATTGATTTTCCGTGAAAATGAATTCTGTAATAACATGTCAACGGTAGCAGTGACAATCGAACACTACGGTTTTAATGTTTCACATGGTCACAATTTAATGAGAAGGGTTTGAGAAGGCAATCGGTGCGGAATGGATGGATTGAGGCAGGTGAATTAGTATGTGTTGGTTGGAGTATGTAAAATTGTGAGGGGAGAGCATGGGGTATGTCAGTGGTGTTGAATAGGGGGATCAGTACGGGATGGATGGGGGATGATCAGTACAGGATGAATGGGGGGTCAGTACAGGATGAATAAGGGTATCAGTACAGGATGAATGACGGGATCAGTACAGGATGAATGAGGGGATCAGGGTGAATGGGGGGGTGGGATCGGTACAGGATGAATGGAGGAGAAGTGTAGGATGGATGGGAAGGGGGGTAAGTACAGGATGAATTGGGGGACCAGTGTAGGATGGATGGGTGGGTGGCAGGAGAATCAATGCGAGGTGGATAGGGTTATCAGCGCAGGATGAATAGATGGGGGGGGGGTAGATGGGGAGGGGAGCACAGGGGATGTCAGTGAAGACTGAATAGAAGGCGGAATGAGGATCAGTGTGGGATGGAGAGGAGGGGTCCCAGGATAAGGGGGGGGGGGGGGGGTTGGAGGGGGGCGTATGAGAGAGAGAGAGAGAGAGGGGAGATGGGGAGGAAGGAGGGCAGCACTCCTCAGACAACATCGCCCCGCTGCCTTGGCCGTCCCTGTCCACCGCCAAAGGGGGAGGTGGTTGGGATCTCCTCGCCTCCGCCTCCTCTCCTCCGCAAGCCAACAGCAAGATGCGAGGCCGAGCAGTGCAGCTCAAAGATTCTATAGTAATAGGATCTTTGGTGCAGCTGCTTCAGACGGCGGAAGGAGGCCTCCCACTCCCTCCCTTTGTTTTGTAAGCACCGTTGGCGGAGTGGCAGGCAGCGGCCGCTATCAGGGCGGGCGGGGTGCGGGAGGAAGAGGAGATGGAGCCGCTGTCGCGGCCGCTGCTGCCGCTGTTCAAGGCCCGTCATGCGCTCCGACCCTTCACCACGCACCTAGTATCATTACCCCACAATACAGCCGTCGCCGACACGGAACGTCACGTTCCTTTTCTCCAGAGATGCTGCCTGACCCACGGAGTTACTCCAGTTTTTTGTGTCTATCTTTGGTATAAACCAGCATCTGCAGTGCCAAGCCGGGCAAATTGACTTGGCATTAGGTTGCCCGGCAGCACTTTGGGTAGTCAATGGCACTCGGGCAACCGTTAATTTCGAGCCCTGATTTCAAATACCTTTTACCTCAATTAACCAAAGCCTGTGCAATTTCCCTCCCCATTCCCACACTGACCTGTCTGTTGGTCTCCACAGAAGAAGCGAGGCCAGACGCAAACTAGAGGATCAACATGTCATATTTTGCCTTAGTAGACTGCAACTCAATGGCAAAAACATGGAATTCTCTAATTTCAGGTCACCTCGATCCCTCAGATCCTCGCATACATACCCTTGTTGCGCGCAACAGCCTGCCCCCTCTCGCCCAACTTCTTCCCCACCCATTGCATCACTCCAAACACTCCTATCAAACCCCTCCTGATTCCATCTGCCCACCCACCTCCATTATTCGGTCCCATTCTCCATCTTCCTTTCCTATCAGATTCCATCATCTCACCTACCAAAGACATCCCAGCCTCTGTTTGTTATCTCCACCCTCTCACCCCCATCTGATTCCATCCACCAATAAACACTGGATCCACCTGTCACACGCCAGCTACTGCCCCACCGCTTTCACGTCGTTTGCTGGCTGTCCTCCCTCTACTCCTGTCCAGAGGAAGGACTTGGCTGAAACATCATCTCTTCCCCTCCATTCGTTTCACATCCTTCTGTGAATATGTTGACAATGACTTGGAGCTCAGCATCTGAGCATTTATCGTCTGCATAGTGCAGCTCACTCTAACTTGAGGCTGGGGTGACCATGGTTTCCCCCCATTCGTTACAAGGACAGTGAGATTAGAGTACATTTGTCTTCACATTCCACCCCATCAGCCGTCGAATACAGCATACAATGCTCCAACATTTTCGCCACCTCCAACGGGATCCCACCACTGGCCACATCTTCCCATCTCCACCCCTTTCTGCTTTCTGCAGAGACCATTCCCTCCGCAACTCCCTGGTGAACTCGTCCCTCCCCACCCAAACCACCCCCTCCCCAGGTACTTTCCCCTGCAACCACAGGAGATGCAATACCTGTCCCTTTACCTCACCCCTCAACTCCATCCAAGGATCCCGACAGTCTTTTCAGATGAGGCAGGGGTTCACTTGCATCTCCTCCATCCTCATCTACTGTATCTGCTGTTCTAAATGTTAACTCCTGTACATTGGTGAGACCAAGCGCAGGCTCGCCGATCATTTCGCTGAACACCTCCGCTCAGTCCGCCTTAACCTACCTGATCTCCTGGTTGCTCAGCACTTTAACACCCCCTCTCATTCCCAATCTGACCTTTCCGCCCTGGGCCTCCTCCATTGTCAGAGTGAGGCCCAGCGGAAATTGGAGGAACAGCACCTCATATTTTACTTGTAGACAAAAATGCTGGAGAAACTCAGCGAGTGAGGCAGCATCTATGGAACAAAGGAAATAGGCGACTTTTCGGGACTGATGGTGGGGATCACTAACAATGGGCTGCAATGGTGTTTCACTTTGTAACTGTGGGTCCAAATATCACTGAGGTGTCAACAACAGCTGCATACGGTGAGATTAGAGTACATTTGTTCACGCTGATCTATTTCCCAGTAGTTCCCATTTTACTACTCTATGAAATTGCCAAGGCCTATCATGCCCACTACTTATTTATTTCCTTGAGTATCTTTCTGAGTAATATTTTTATTGAATACTGGACCAAGTGGGACCCGTTGGGCCCCGTTCCCCCAACGCAATAATCCAACAGTCACCCGTTCCCCCAACGCAACCCATTTCCACCTCTCACCCGTTCCCTCAATGCAACCCGTTCCCCCAACGCAACATTCCTGCACTCACCCATAGCCCCCAACATTTGTTCCTGCTGATCTATTTCCCAGTGCGCATCCATGTACGAACAACAATGTAAGAAATCTCTCATTGCACTGGGCAATGGTGAGTAAGCTGGTGCAATCATTTTAGCGCTATCGTGTACCGTTTTGCCGTAATTCTGGAATCACATGGATGCGCACGCACACACGCATAGATAGATAGAAACAAACAAAATCAGAGTTTTAGTAATATACTAGACTGTGGGACCCGTTATGTGGGAGGACTGGTCACCCAATGCAATATTCCACCTCTCCACCAATTCCAATATTGCTGGCCAGTGGGGTGGCTTTCTGTTGTGCTATTGTTTCTGTTGTGCTGTTGTGGGTGTTGTGGGCCGAAGGGTCTGGTTTCAAGAGGGCTAGTATGGACATTGTGGGCCGAATTAATTATTGGGCTGGCAGCTTAGTCACTGACGCCTGGCAGTACAGTCACTAAGACCTGGCAGGCTGGCAGTTGAGAAACTGCCAGAAATTATGCCCAAAACAGGTGACAGACTCTGTGAGAGAGAGAAGGGGGAGAGGGTGGACTGAATGGATTATTGGGCTGGCAGTTCAGTGAGCCATGGCTGGATGGCTGGCAGTTGACTTACGGTTCGCGGGCTGGCAGGCTGGCAGTGCAGTCGCTCACAGCTGGCAGGCTGGCAGTGCTGTCACTCACGGCTGGTGGCTCAGTCACTTACAGCTGGTGGACTGGCAGTTCAGTCACTCACGGCTGCTGGGCTGGCAGGCTGGCAGTGCAGTCACTCATGGCTGGTGTGGTGGCAGTTCATTCAGTCACCCCTCCTCCCTTCATCCCCCCTGCTCTGCTCCTTGTCATTCCCCTCCCCCCCCACGCATTCAGTCCATCTCCCCCATGCACTCTTAGCGGCTCTCCCACAGAGCAGCCATTCCTGCCCATTAGGTTCCCATTGTGATAAAGAACACGCAGGCATGAAACGTGAAAAAAGGATTTATTAAGGTTCAAATTGTGAATTACTCTTAAAATATAAGAACAAATTAAATGTTAAAGATGAGAAGTATTAAGTTATTTCTTGCTGTGTCTCTTGTTGTGTTCTGCTCACTGGTGGCTATTTGCTGTTGATAAAAAAAAGAGATAATTTTAATATAGAGAGATTGAGCGGTTGTAATTTGTTGTAATTCTCAATCCTCTGGACTCACTGAAGAATTTGTGCAAAACATTTTATTGAGGCGGGGTTAAACAGTCCTGATCTAATAAAATGTGTATTCACGCTCTATCGAAAACTGTTGCAACAATTTTAAAAACCAAGCCACGGCAAACAATTTGGCAGCAGCCACTTAACAACCAATCCATTTTGTGAACACAAATTTTGTAAAAACCATGGCAAGTCAAACAATTTGGCATCAATTTGTCCGTAACTATTTTAAATGGGAATTGTTGTAATATATTTGATTTTATTCCAGTTATAGGCATAATTTCACTTTTATTCCAATTAATTCTATATCCTGAAAATGTACGAAACTTAGTTATAACATTAAGTAGATTAGGAATACTAATCTCCGGTTTTGTAATATATATTAAAACATCGTCTGCATATAAAGATATTTTATTCGTTGTGGTATTGGTATTGTATCCATATATTTCTGGGTCTGATCTAATCCTTTCGGCTAATGGTTCGACAGCAAGAGCCGATAAGGGAGATAACGGGCATCCTTGTCTACAACCCCTAAAGAGATTAAATTTGGCTGATAACATTTGATTTGTTAGTATTCTTGCTGTTGGGTTAGAGTATAAAATTTTAACCCATTTACAAAATCTATCCCCCAGTTGAAATTTCTGCATTATCTTGAATAAGTAAGGCCATTCAACCTGGTCAAATGCTTTTTCCGCATCTAGTGAAATGACAGCTAATTCAATATCATTAACTCTTTTTGAATATATGATATTGAATAGACGTCTCAAGTTATAAGTGGAATAACGTTTGGGAATAAAGCCTGTTTGATCATGATGTATTAGTTTATTAATCACTAAATCTAACCTTTGAGATAACATTTTAGTTAATATTTTTTGATCAGTATTTAGCAGAGCAATTGCTCTATATGACCCAGGGTCTTCCAGATCCTTATCTACTTTAGGAATGAGTGTAATTGTAGACTCATTTAGAGTTTCTGGTAACTTTCCTTGTTCGTAAGCATATTTATATATTGTTTGTAAACGTGGGGAAATCAAGTCGTGAAACTTCTTATAAAATTCAACACTTAGGGCATCAGGGCCAGCAGAATTTCCATTTTTCAAGGATCTGATTGAATCCTCAATGTCTTTTACTGATATTTCAGCATCTAACAAGTCTCTGCCTTCCTGATCTAGACCTTTAATATGACATTCATGTAGGAATGTTTCCATTCCATCCAGTTGTCCCGTCAGTTTAGTTGAGTAAAGTTTTTGATAGTAATACAGAAATCTGTCATTAATATCTTTTGGTAAAGTTAATATTTCTCCTTGTTCAGACCTCATTTTATATATCATTTTTTCCTCATCTAATTTTCTCAGCTGGCGTGGCAATAGTTTTGCCCGAATTCAAAATGTACTTGTTTAGTCTGTTGAAAAAGATTAATAACATGATTTGAGTATATTTTATTTAGCTTATATTTTTAATTGCAATTTTATTATATATCACCTTAGATGGAGATATTGCATTTTCAATATCTAATTGCTTTATTTCATTTTCCAAAGTTTGTTGAATCTTTCGGTTTTCCTTATTAAGGTATGCTTGCGCAGATATTATAGCACCACGCATAAAGGCTTTAAATGTGTCCCAAAGAAGTGACGAAGAAATTCCAGGTTTGTCATTAGTCTCAAAAAACAATTTAATCTGTTTTACCAGATAATCCTAACAAGCCTTATCATTTAAAAATTGAGGGTTGAGTCTCCATTGAGAGTATTTATTAGTTATACCCTTTAATTTTATCTTAAATGTTAATGGAGCATGATCCGAAATAATATTATGGTATTTTGAGTCAGACGTAAATGGAATTAACTTTGAGTCTATTAAAAAATAATCTATCCTTGAATAGGTTCCGAATACAGGAGAATAAAATGAATATTCCCGACCAGAGGGATTATCAGTTCTCCAGACATCCTTAACATTTGCAGTATTAATAAAATAATTTATGAATTCACTTGATTTACATGTAGCTTTCCTTTTAGTTGATGATCTATCTAGATAAGTATCTAAAGTACTTAAAATCTAAGTAATATAATTATTTAAAATCATCCCCAATTATTAGATTATGTTGTGTAGATATAGGAATAGTATTAAATATTTTCTTTAAAAAAACAGCGGATTATCAAAGTTAGGTCCATATATGTTCATAAGAACGACTTTCTTTGAATATAATTCACCCGTAATTATTATATATGTACCCTCAATATCTTCTATTATTGAGCTATGTTTAAATGGTATGCCTTTATGAATAAGTATTGCAACCCCTCTAGACATGTGTAAATGAAGAATGATACACTTTAGAAATCCATTTTGCTGTTAGTCTATCTTGCGCATCCTTTTTAAGGTATGTCTCTTGAAGGAAGACTATGTCTGTTTTAAGTCTATTTAAATGAGATAAAACCTCTTTTAATTGGTTCATTAATTCCCTTTACATTCCAACTGCAGAAGGTCATGGAATCATGGAATCATGGAAAACTTTATTGCCATTCAGACCTTGCGGTCTGAACGAAATTTCGTTGCTTGCAGTCATAAATAACAAAACACACAATAAACACATATTTAACATCCACCACAGAGAGTTCACCAGACAACTCCTCACTGTGATGGAAGGCAAAAATCTTGTCTTTGTCTCTTCCATTCTTTGTCTTTGTCTCTTCCCTTCTCGTTCTTCCTTCTTCCTCTGTGCTAAGGCGACCCAGGCCGCCGATGTTGTGACCGCACTGGGTGATGTAACTAAGTCCCGCGGGTGAACCGCACTCCGCGAGCGGGCCGGTTCAACTCTGCGGCCCGGGGTGGTCGAAGCTGCCGAAGCTGCTGCCCTCCAGTCCAGCGGACGCAGCTGTTGCCGCGGGACCTCCGGAAAAACAGGTCACCAACCTGTGACCTGCGAGCTCCCGATGATGTCATCCACTGGGCCCGCGGCCAAACCTTCGAAGTCGCTGCAACCGCCACCACCACCGGAAAGCCGCCACAGCTCCGAGTCGGGCTGCTGGAATGCCGGTATGCCTGGACCCGCCACAGCCCCGAAGTCGGCCAGCCCCGTGCTGGTAAGTCCTGGTTGGCTCTGGCTCCGGAGCCTTGAGGTCGGTCACAGTTGGAGGCTGTCAGCTCTGCCATTAGGCCTCAGCGCAGACGGAGACGGGGATACGACAAGAAAAGTCGCGTCCCCCCCAAAAGGAAGAGACTAAAAACGTTTCTCCCACCCCACTACATAATAACTGAAATTGACGCTAAAACAAGACAAGAAAACAACAAAAAGAAAAGAAAAACAGACGGACTGCAGCGAGCCGCTGTTGCCAGGGCTGCGCCGCCACTCCCACACCCCCAGTTTTTGTATTAATGTCTTGCATTTTGTTGTTAAGGTGGATTATAATGGAGTAGATGTCTCAGCACATCCATCCCAACCTCATACCCATGCTTCAGATCGATGAATTTTAATACTTGTAACTTTGTCTTACATACATATCTCTTCAAACCAACTGTATAATACCAATCATAACAAAAAGTATAATATAATACATTATATAAAATATAAGAATCAAAATAGAAATAAAAAATGTTAATGGTGTTAGTGATGTGCAGAAAGGAAAGGGTGATTACAGCTATGTTTAGTGTAGTTAGTGCAAGCCACACTAGCGTGGCTATTAATCTACCGACTTCCGTTGTTAAAAAAAAAGATGTTAATGGTTCCAGCTCCATATTTGCCTTAAGGGCTATTTGTATAGGGGTGGGGCCTTAAATTTAAATGCTTGAAATCACAGCACAGTGAGTCAAAAGCAGTCAAGATCTTACTTTTAGTATTATAGACTAGAGCAAGTGCAGACCCATTAGGTCTGTTCCCTCAATGTGCGGTTGCGGGGGGGGGGGGGGGGGGCAGCATGCGGCGTCACACACTAACTACCCCCCCCCCCCCCCCCCCGTGCACACACGCTAACTACCCCCTTGATATTATATTATCAGTTTGCTCCTTTTACTCCGTAACGGCCCTATCTACTGACGCACACCCCCCAACTCGCAGGCACTTCCAGAGAGGGAGGGGGGTGGGGTAGAGAGTGAGGGCAGAATGAGAAGGGGAAGTGACAGAGAGAGAGGGGCAAGAGAGGGGGTGGAGGGGAGGAGAGGGAGGTTCGTAGGGAGGGGGAGAGGTGGGGGGGGGAGGGAGCAAGATGGGGGGAAGGGAGGGGGAGGGGGTGAGTATGGATGGGAGGAGAGAAGGGGTGAGAAGGGATAGAGAGGGGGGGAAGAGGAGGGGGTGGAGAGGAGGGGGGGAGAGGAGGTTGTTACCGAGCTGAACTCACTGTGGAATGAATCCATTAATGGATCCACTCTGCTGCTGGATTCTAAGTTGTCCCTGCCTTCCCTCTGGAAGCCTCCTCGTCCCCATCAGATGCCAAGTTCCCAGAGCCCTGGTTAAACGCGGGGGCCGCTCACGGTTAAGTCTGTGAAAGCGGCCCCATCAGAGACTGTGAGCAGCAGCAAGGTTCACTATAGGAAGGGCCATTGCGCCTATTGTAGCGGGTGGCTGTTTGTTCCCTCACACCCCGGCCTTTACCCCGCCCACCCATCGCCTTATCTCTTCTCCCCTGAAGCAGGTCGGTCGGGCACAGTCGGAGCCGGCTCTGAAATTATTAAACTTGCAGGAGCCGCGCACCGACTCCAACACTCCTGATCTTTAGCTGAAAGTCGAGCCAGTGTTCAGCTTCAGAGAAGGTGTTGAGTAAATGTCCAGTGTCCGATCCCTTGTATTTCTGCAGTGAATTTTGTGGCAATTGTGATCCTGTCCTGGGGAAAGTTGCGCTCTCCACCTGCACCCCTCGCTACCTGGTGGCCATGGCAGCAGCCGATCTACTGGTCCCCATCACCGACGTCATTTTGTATCATCTCCGATATCATTACTTTTATTGGAGTTTCCTGTCCATCATCCCTGTGTGCAGTGTTATCGATATACTGAGGTACACAGCTACTGACTGTTCTGTCTGGTTCACCGTCACTTTCACCTTTGATCGGCTT
The DNA here is from genome assembly GCA_963514005.1 of Raja brachyura. Next base: position 27,809,227 of record OY740788.1, read on the forward strand.
GTCGCCATTTGTTGCCAGAAGCTGAAAACTAAATAACTGGCCATAACCTGCTATGACCTACGATGACCTCCTGATCTGCAGAGCATTTTGAGAAGGCGGGGGGGGGGGGGGCGGTTTGGAGTGAGCGGGTGGATGGGCGGTCGTGGGAGTCCCATGGGAGGGGTGGCGCAAGCGCAAGGGCATTGTGACGTCCGCAGCTGCTGATTTAAAGAAAACTACGTTTTGTGAAGGATTTTATTGAAAATGTGTACAGAAAAATGACTACATTTAATGAATGGATATGCGAATGTAAAAGTAAAATTGCTAGCGAAATTATAAAAATCTCGGCGTTTTTGCGTCTGGTTTTCGCGGAGTAACGAATCAAAGGCAAAATGCCGTACACCCATACACACACACACACACAGAGTTTTAAAAGTATATAGTTAGATAGATACTAGACCAAGTGAGACCCATTGGGTCTCTGTCACAGGGGAGGCCTGGTCCCCCAACGCACCCCGTTCCCCAGCGCAATATTGCTCCACTAACCTGTAGCTCCCACGGGAGGCATGTGCCCCAACTAACCCGTTGCCAAACTTAAAATTCCAGCACTCTCCTGCCTCCCCCTGCGTTGGACTTTAAGAAAAATTCCAATTGCACTTCCCCAATTGCAATACCAATTCACCCTCCCCCTTCTGTCCTGCCAGGAGCTGGAGTAAGTGTTGTATGATGGCAACATTGTTGCAAATGTCGGGTGGAGGACTGTGATATCCCATTCAGGTGAAAAGTTGGTGGAAGCACAGAGTATTGCAACTTTGTATCGAAGTTTATTGGAAGCTGGCAGGTAGGATTTTAACAGTAAAAATCTTGTTAAAGTTGGCTTTTTTAAACCTTGAAATATCAATGAATTGTGAAATATAACATAAAATGTGAAGAAACTTGATACGAAACAAAAATTCAGCAAGATTCAGCAAAACATTTCACGTTATTGTGTACCGTTTGGCGTAGCGCCTGAGATCACAGACAGACATACAGCCAAACAAGTCCTGACTTTTAATAGTATACTATGGGGGGGCAGTGTTGGCGCTTACCCCAGAGACAGGCGCCCCCCCTGTGCCAATCACCCCATCATGGAATTTATGGAGGCAATCAATCGTCCCCACTTTGGGGGACGAGGCTCTCTCTCTCTCTCTCTGAAATGAAAATGAGATGAGCTGTTTGGCCTGCCCTGTGCTGGAAAGTGAAATGGAAATGAAATGAAGCAGAGAAGGTATTGGCTGCAACCTTCCCTCCATTGATGAACTGTGCACTGCAATGGCCAGGAAGTGAGAGCGGGCAAGATTATCTCTGACCCCTCTCACCCTGCCCACAAACACTTTGAATCACTTCCCTCTGCAAGGCGACTCCGGGCTGTCAAAGCTACCACAGCCAGACATAAAAACAGTTTTTATCCACAAGTAGTAGCTCTACTGAACAGCCAAAAATCTGTAGCCTCCCTTTGATCTGGTATTTTGTGGGTTCACATGCTTGATCAATGGTGTTTTATCATTAAAGTTTTATTACTATTAATGTTTAGTGTTTTCTGAGTCATTCGTAACTGTCACTATGTCATGTTGTTACTTGTGGGCGGAGCACCAAGGCAAATTCCTTGTATGTGAATACTTGGCCAATAAACTTACTTAAATTGAGATGAGTTGCTTGAAATTTGAAATGGCAGTGGAAATGAAATGAAAATGAGATGAGTTGTTTGGCCTGCCCTGTGCTTGAAACTGAAATGACAATGGAAATGAAATAGTAAGATAAACGAGAACTTACCAGTTTGAAGTTTGATTCTTATTTTATGAGGAGTTACGATGAGGGATTTCGTGAAGACCCCGCCAGCACGCATGCGCGACATTCTTCAAAGCAGCGGTGTGGAATCACAGATAACAACAATGACTGAAGATAGTAAGATTAAGAGACTAATATACCAGTTGACCTTATGATAGAGGGTTGGGAGCGGAGGGCACGAAATCCCTCATCCATTTTCCTGATGGTGTGAGTGACATTAATATAATGTCGGATATAGGTGGCTATAGTCGTACATCAATGGGGTATGCTACGAATTCCAATTGCAGACCTGTAGATCCAGGCCTGTGTTGTTTAAGCAACTCATCTATAAAGAAAGTCACTTTATTGGGGGTCGAGACCATTCTGTCCAGTTTTAGTTCCTGTAGTGTCTGGACCCGTTGTGCTGTGGTTAGTGACATTAACATCACCACTTTGAAGGTGAGTTTTCCAGTGGCAAATCCGTCATAGGCGACCAGCTCCTAGGGACAACACAACCCCAATATCCCAGGTGATATTATATCGTGGTCAGGGAGGTTTGGAATTGAATATACCCCTCATGAGTTTGGATACCAGTTGGTGAGATCCCACTCCAATGTTGAGGTAGGATGATAGTGCACTCCTGGCACTGTTTATGACACTGTAACTGAGGGCCTCATCAAAATGAAGGCCCGCGAGGAATTCCAGCACATTGGTGATCGTAGCAGAGTTGTAGGTGATCTTGGTCCAACTACAGAAGGCCTCCCCCACTTCCTTATGTGGGTGAGGTACTGCTTTCTTGACGACTCTCTGCACGATGCTGTGATGATGACCATGGTTCTTGTAGACAGCCCGAATTCCAGCAATGGCCTCTTCAGAACCTGCAAGCCAACAGGTTCAGATGATCATGGCATGGATGATTTTCCCGTTATGGGATTGGTCACCAAATTCAGGCATTTGGTAACCTGAATCCATGGTTCTTTCATCATGTTGAGGACCACCGGGTACCATGGTTGTGTAGGCCAGTCAGGTATTATCAGTATACCTGATGCAGAATCTAGTTGAATTTTCTGCAATACCCGACTGATGAGGCAGAATGGGGGAAATGCATAGAAAAACCATTTCCCCCGATGTAGCGAGAACACGTCCATCGCCACTGCTCCAGGATCTGGTTCCCAAGAGACAAATGTTGGTATCTGATGGTTCAACCTGGACGCAAAGAGGTCAATATCTGGTGTTCCATATTTGGCTATAATTTTAGCAAATATTTGGGGGTTCAACATCCCCTCGATGTTGTCATTAGATACTCGTGACCTGGTGTCCGCCACTGTATTGAGCTTACCCGGAAGGTACGTAGCTGATATCCAAATATTTCTTTCAATACACCAGAGCCAAATTAAATTTGCCAATTCATCACAAGATATTGACTTGATACCACCCATATGGTTTAAATATGCCACCATAGTATTATCTATTTGAAGACGGACATGCGTACGATGCAGATTAGTGCAGTAGGTCCGCAGCCGTGAAATGCTCCCAGCATTTCCAAATAGTTTATACCCTGTGATTGAAGAAGAGTAGACTCGTGCAAATCCCTTCTGCCGCCACAACTGGAAGTGGTGTTGGTAGCTCCCCAGCCCTGGGCACTTGCATCGGTTTGTAACACGACTGATGGGTTTTATATAATGATGGGATTAAAACAATCACAAACATTGCTAATCCACCATAGTAGCTCAATGTCTTTCCTTGTTTGGCAGCTGCAAAGGTCTGTCAAAATGTCCAGCATTTGCTTTTAATGCTGATATTTTAGCTCTTTGCAAGTTTTGATAGTGTAACGGGCCAAATTGTGCAGCTGAAAATGTAGCTACAAGTTTACCAATCACCTTAGCAGCATGTCTAATAGTCGGTTTCCTGGCGCAAGCAAGGCTGTTACATGCCTCTATTAATGTCTGTTGCTTTGTTCTCTGGGGTAATGAAGTAGATTTTCAAAGTCTACAGAGAGATTTGGGCCATTTGGAAGAGTGGGCTGAAAGATGGCAGATGGAGTTTAATGCTGATAAGTGTGAGGTGCTACATCTTGGCAGGACAAATCAAAATAGGACGTACATGGTAAATGGTAGGGAATTGAGGAATGCTGTGGAACAGGGGGATCTAGGAATAACTGTGCATAGTCCTGAAGGTGGAATCGCATGTAGATAGGGTGGTAAAGAAAGCTTTTGGTGTGCTGGCCTTTATAAATCAGAGCATTGAATATAGGAGTAGGGAAGTAAAGTTAAAATTGTACAAGGCATTGGTGAGACCAATTCTGGAGTATGGTGTACTATTTTGGGCGCCTAATTATAGGAAGGATGTCAACAAAATAGAGAGGGTACAGAGGAGATTTACCAGAATGTTACCTGGGTTCCAGCAACTAAGTTACAGAGAAAGGTTGAACAAGTTAGGTCTTTATTCTTTGGAGCGCAGAAGGTTAAGGGGGGACTTGATTGAGGTCTTTAAAATGATGAAAGGAATAGACAGAGTTGACGTGGATAAGCTTTTCCCATTGAGGGTAGGGAAGATTCAAACAAGAGGGCATGACATGAGAATTAAGGGACAGATGTTTAGGGGTAACATGAGGGGGAACTTCTTTACTCAGAGAGTGGTAGCTGTGTGGAATGATCTTCCAGCAGAAGTGGTGGAGGCAGGATCAATTTTAACATTTAAAAGTAAAGTGGATAGGTATATGGACGGGAAGGGAATGGAGGAGTATGGTCTGAGTGCAGGTAGATGGGACTAGGGGAAAATAAATGGTCGGCACGGACTGGAAGGGCCGAGAAGGCCTGTTTCCATGCTGTAATTGTTATATGGTTATATATGGATGGTGACAATCATATGACTGGTGTTAATTGTGAATCCCAGATAGTCCATAATCCCAGAGGGGTTGAACTTAGATTTGTCTGGATTGATGACAAACCCTAGTTTCTCGAATAATGATTTGGTAGCTGTTACTGCTAATTTAGCTAATTCCAAAGTTCTTCCCACAATTAAAATGTCATCTAGATATGCCATGACTATGTGGTTTTGTCTTCTTAGAGACGCCAATACTGGTTTTAGTATTTTGATAAATAACCTAGGGGCTGTTGTAAGCCCATGAGGTAGGGCTTTGTATTGCCATAGTTGCCCCATCCAGCCAAATTTTAAGTATTTCCGGTGATGTTCCCGTATAGGTACTGAATAGTATGCATTTTTTAGGTCGATGCAGGCCATGAAGCACCCTCTGGAAATCAGTTGTTTAGCCATTTCAAATGTTTCCATCTTGAAATGGGTATATTGAACAAAGGTATTCAAGTGGGTTAAATCAATTATGATATGACATCCACCATCTTTTTTGGTTTTGGTAAAGATGTTAGATACAAACTCAAGAGTCGTTTTTTCTATAACCCCCTTGGTGTATAACCTTAATAGTTCCGCATGTCCTTCCACTTTTTCTTTGTGAGAAAGTGCAAATTTCCTGTTAGGTTCATGCTGAGCTGGGGGAAGGTGTCCATTTATGAATTCAATTTCATAACGCTCAATACTTTGTAAAATAAAAATGTCAGAAGTTATAGAACCCCATGCATCCCAGAATGTACGCAACCTCTCTCCTACTTGTGAGGTTATACATGCAGCACTCCCAAGAGAACCAGACCCCTTTACCTCCATGGTTACCGGCGGGGCTTCATGTACTGGCCTTTCTTGGTTCGTTATGTTGCTGGGATGTGGGGTTGGTGCATCTTCCAGGCTGGTCGCTGTGGATCCTAAAAAAGGCTTTTGTTGGTAGGGCTCGACCGGAGGGTTGGTTCTAGTTGCCCTGTCGGGTTGAACCCGAGGCCTGTTTGATGTTGTATACGGATGCTGTCTGTGATACGTCACTGGTCTGCTCGAGGATGGTGGTTTCATTAACCCGACCGCTTTTGCTTCCTCATCCAGGTCTTTTACCCGTTTAGGTAGGTCTTCACCGAACAACTGTCTCGGTGGTGACGTTACATTGGCTTTGCACAAACCCACAAATTTTGGGTTTAGTGTTGGACTAATGGAGCTCTTGCGAAAGCAGTTGATCTCATACTGAGTATTGCACATCAACGCTTGTGCATCCTGCTGCTGCTCCGTCATGTCCGTCCCGTCTATGGATCTGGCAAAGGCAGTAAAGCCTGTGGTCAATAATTTCAGGATTTTTTGTAATTTTAATTCCTGGGCCCTGATCCCAGGACTGATGTTACCCCAGATGGGTGTGTTGATGGTTGGGACATTGAGCGACACACAATGTTCCGGAGCTTTGTATTTGTTGGTAGTCTCCGACAGCACCTGTTCCTGCAGCTGGTGTGTGGTTAAATAATTGATGCTGGCCGCTAGCCTAGGCTGAAGAGGTTGCCCTGAGTGTGCTGGTTGGGCGAACTTCGATACTATTTCGAGAAGTTCCTCTTCAGGCATCTCTTGCAACACAGGTTCTTGCACCGACCCCTCTTCAAAATCAGCTAATGGCTGACTTCTGGCACTCCCTATTGAAGAGGGAGAGATGTTCAGTAGTTCTGCTGTGTGTCTTGTGGATCCTAAAGACACACGCTCTTGATGGAGAAGGTCCCTTTCGAGCAGCCGCTCCACCATTTGCTCCATACGAGCTATGCGACTGTCACTGCTATCTGCGGACGGCAAGTCGACTTCCCCAAGTTCTGATGAACGATTGGGGTTTCCATCATCAGTCCACACCTCGTCGATGTGATGTCTAAGGAACCTAGGTTGGTAGTCGGTGCCTGCCGCTCCTACGGGGCTACCGACTCCCGCGCGGATTTGCCGCTTTTCTGCGGTCTTCCGGACTGCGGCAGTGATGAGTCGGTGCCAGCCACTCCAGCGGGGCTACACGACATCCACGCGGGCTTGCCGCCAGTCCCGGAAGTACGGGACTGATGCGATGCAAAGTCGGTGCCGACCGCTCCTGCGGGGCTACCTGACTTGTGTGTTTTTCCACCGGTCCGCGATCTGGTGAACTGAATCAGTGGTGAGTCGGTGCCAGCCGCTCCTGCGGGGCTACCCGATAGTGGGGAAGAGGAACGTGCCGTTGAAACAGGCACTGATTTACGCACCTTTTTACCGATGGCCCGGTGTTGTTCGGGTTGAAGTGGTAGAGAGTCAGGGTTTTGCCTACCCTGCTCCCGCGCGGTCCTCCTGCCAGTGTGCAGCTCCCTGGCCTGCTGTGGTGGAGAGTTGGGTCCTGCCGACTGAGCGGGGCTCCCTGACTTCCACGCTCTTTTTCCGGCCCGTGGTACGGGTGGTACCGGTGTAGTGGACAGCTCCGGGGATATCGGCCGCTGACTTCCATCCGAAGTCCCGCGGCCCTTGGAGGCATGCTTCGATGCAGCCTTCGTTCTAGTCCTCCGTTCCATCATCTCTGTAAGTAAATATCACAAATACAGAAACTAACCAACTCAAGGTTAGTAAAAACTTACCTGAGGGCCTTTTTGAGCTGCCGGTAGAGGAGCACACTCCCCCCCCCAGCTGTCGACTGCAAATGCGAGCGACGATATGTCATGCATGCGTGCTGGCGGGGTCTTCACGAAGTCACTCACGTGACTCCATAGTAAAATTAAATGAAAATTATATGAGTTGTTTCGCCTGCCCTGTGCTTGAAACTGAAATGGCAATGGAAATGAAATGAAAATGAAATGAGTTATTTGGCCTGCCCTGTGCTTCAAACTGAAATGACAATGGAAATGAAACAAAATGAAATTAAAATGAGTTGTTTGGCCTGCCTGATATCACTCATTTCGGCCCACAAGGCCACTGTTAGCTGAGAAACCAGTCCCTTTTGCCCAAAATGCCTGTTTTAGCCCTGGAAGAGCATTTTGTCCCCAAAGTCCAGAAAAAGTGCCTTTCATTGAGATTGCACAGATTTTTCTTAAAGAGTTCCTTCAGCCCATCAGGCCTGTACTAGCCCAGGAGGAGTCCCTTCTGCCCATCGGTAAGTATTCCCCCTGCAAGTATTAAACCTCACCCCAGTATTTTTCTCCCTCCCTTCATTGGCTCCCTGTGATATCCAGGCCAGGATAGACTTTCCTCCTTCATTGCTGTGATCTGCAGAAATAGATGAAAATTGTCTAAAAATGATTCTCCACCCTCTCCACCTTCTCTCTCTCACACAGAGTCTCTCACCTGTTTTGGTCAGAATTTCGGGCAGTGTCTGAGCTGCGAGACCACCAGCCCTGAGTGACTGAGCTGCCAGCCCAGCAGGCCTGAGTGACTGAGCTGCCAGCCCACCAGGCCTGAGTGACTGCCAGCCCAAGAATCCATTCGGCCCACAATGTCCATACTAGCCCTCTGGAAACCAGTCCCTTCGGCCCACAACACCCATACTAACGCTCGTGAAAGCCCCCCCCCATTGGCCACCAATATTAGAATTGGTGGAGAGGTGGAATATTGTGTTGGGGGACTGTGTGAACATGGGACCCAATGGGTCTCACTTAGTCTAGTTATTTATTGGCTCCTTTTACCCCATCCCCGCCCTATCCACTGACGCATAGCACCCACCTTGCACGCACGTCTAAAGGGGGGGAAGAGGTAGAGAGAGGGCAGAGAGAGAGGCGGCAGAGGCAGAGAGGGGCAGAGAGAGTTAGGCAGATTAAGAGAGAGAGGCAGAGGGGGGCAGGGAGAGGAGGGGGAGGGAGCGGGTGGATGGGGTGAGGAGAGGGGGAGGGAGGAGGAGGAGAGGGGGGATGGAGGGGAGGGGCACAGGAGGAGGGGGAGGGGGAGAGAGGTGGATGGAGCGGGAGAGGGGAGGAGGGGGAGAGAGGGGGGATGGAGGGGGAGAGGGAAGGGGGGATGGGGGAGAGTTGCAGAGAGGAGGGGGAGTGGGGGAGAGAGAGGGGGAAGGGGAGAGGAGGGGGAGAAGGGGAGTTGGGTAGGGGAGGGGGGAGAGGAGGGAGAGCGGGGAGGCAGGGGGGAGAAGAGGGGGTGGGGGGAAAGGAGGGGGAGAAGGGGGAGTGGGGTAGAGGAGGGGCGAGGAGGGGGAGGGGGAGAGGATGGGGAAGAGAAGGGGGCGAGGATAACAGTGGGTAGCAGCGGGGAGGAGCAGGTAGACAATAGGTCCACGAGTAGGCCATTCGGCCTTTCATGCCATACCGCCATTCAAGGTGTTCATGGCTGATCATCCCCAATCAGTACCCCGTTCCTGCCTTCTCCCCATATTCCCTGACTCCGCTATCTTTAAGAGCCCTATCTAGCTCTCTCTTGAAAGTATCCAGATAACCTGCCTCCACCGCCCTCTGAGGCAGAGAATTCCACAGACTCACAACTCTTTGTGAGAAAAAGTGTTTCCTCGTCTCCATTCTAAATGGCTTACCCCTTATTCTTAAACTGTGGCCCCTGGTTCTGAACTCCCCCAACATCACGAACATATTTCCTGCCTCTAGCGTGTACAAACCCTTAACAATCTTATATGTTTCAACAAGATCCCCTCTCATTCTTCTAAACTCCAGAGTTAACAAGCCCAGCCGCTCCATTCTCTCAGCATATGACAGTCCCGCCATCCCAGGAATTACCCTTGTAAACCTACGCTGGACTCCCTCAATAGCAAGAATGTCCTTCCTCAAATTAGGGGACCAAAACTGCACACAATACTCCAGGTGTGGTCTCACTAGGGCTCTGTACAGCTGCAGAAGGACCTCTTTGCTCCTATACTTGACTCCTCTTGTTATAAAGGCCAACGTGCCATTCGCTTTCTTCACTGCCTGCTGTACCTGCATGCTTACTTTCATAGACTGATCAACAAGGACCCCCAGATCCCGTTGTACTTCCCCTTTTCCCAATTTGACGCCATTTAGATATTAATCTGCCTTCCTGTTTTTGATACCAAAGTGGATAACCTCACATTTCTCCACATTAAACTTCATCTGCCATGCACCTGCCCACTCCCCCAACCTGTCCAAGTCACCCTGCATTCTCATAGCATCCTCCTCACAGTTCACACTGCCACCCAGCTTTGTGTGATCTTCAAATTTGCTAATGTTGCTTTGAATCCCTTCAACCAAATCATTGATGTATATTGTAAATAGCTGCGGTCCCAGCACCGAGCCTTGCAGTACCCCACAAGTCACTGCCTGCCATTCTGAAAGGGACCCGTTTATCCCTACTCTTTGTTTCCTGTCTGTCAACCAATTTTCTATCCATGTCAGCACTCTACCCCCAATACCATGTGCCCTAATTTTGCCCACTAATCTCCTATGTGGGACCTTATCAAATGCTTTCTGAAAGTTCAGGTACACTACATCCACTGGCTCTCCCTTGTCCATTTTCCTAGATACATCTTCAAAAAATTCCAGAAGATTAGTCAAGCATGATTCCCCCTTCATAAATGATTGCTGACTTGAACCGATCCTGTTACTGCAATCTAAATGTGTGGCTATTTCACCTTTTAAAATTGACTCCAGCATCTGCCCCACCACCGATGTCAGGCTAACTGGTCTATAATTCCCTGTTTTCTCTCTCCCGCCTTTCTGAAAAAGTGGGATAACATTAGCTACCCTCCAATCAACAGGAACTGATCCTGGGTCTATAGAACATTGAAAAATTATCACAAATGCATCCACGATTTCTAGAGCCACTTCCTTAAATACCCTGGGATGCAGATCATCAGGCCCTGGGGAGTTATCAGCCTTCAGTCCCATCAGTCTACCCAACAACATTTCCCGCCTAATGTGGATTTTGTTCAGTTCCTCCGTCACCCCATTTGACTTCACTCGCTGCGCGTGGAACATAGCGCAGCAGGCTGCGAGGAGAACATTTTTGAAAAGCAAGCCGGAAAGCTTGTGAGTGTTCGTGAGCACTCATGACCCCGGAAGATCTTGGGATCTGCAGAACAGAGCCCACTTGCTTGTTCTTTCTGCGGCCTTTGAAGAACCGAGGGGGGCGGGGGGGGGACGGAGGGCGAGGGGGAAGGTGGTGACGTCACTCCTGGAAAACAGTGTCCAGCAGGCTGCACGTTGAAAACTGCACAGCGGGCCGCAAGGAGCAAAGCCATTGTGACGTCATCAGCTCGTTAACTTCAGCTATTTAACTTCAAAAAAGATCTCAGATTGGTGAACAATTTTACTAAAAAACTCAGAAAATAACAAATCAAATGTTCAGATGAGGCGATTTTCGAGATCACGAGGTAAATCTCTGCTGGAAAATAATTCACCGTTAGCGCATCGGGTTTTCCAGATGTGAATCACAGAAAAACACACAAATACACACATAAATAAATACACCACATCCAAGATCAGAGCTTTATAATATAACTAGACCAAATGTAGACCCGTTGGGTCTGTTCCCCCAATGTGTGTTTGCGGGGGGCGGGGGGGGGGGGGGGGGTATGCGGCATCACACACACTAACTACCCCCCTGATATTATATTAATATTATTAATTTGCTCCTTTTACCCCATAACCCTATGGGGGGGGGGAGAGAGAGAGGGGGGGAGGCAGGGGGGAGAGAGAGGGGGGGGGAGAGAGGGAGGGGGGGGAGAGAGCGAGAAAGAGGGGGAGAGAGAGGGGATAGAATGAGAGAGAGAGAGAGAGAGAGAGGAGAGAGCGAGAGGGGGGAGAGAGAGGGGGCTGAGAGGGTGGGAAGGGGGGTGGGGGGGAAGGGAAGGGGGGGTGGGGGGGAAGGGAGGGGGAGTGGGGGGGAAGGGAGGGGGAGAGGTGAGGGGGAGGGAGGGTGGGGAGAGGATGGGTTGGAGGGAAGGGGGAGGGGAGGAGGGAGGGCAGGAGGGAAATGGGGTAGGAGAGAAAGGGGGAAGAGTGTGGAGGGAGGGGGAGTTGGGGTAGGGGAGGGAGGGTGAGGGGGGGAGAGGGGGAAGAGTGGGGAGAGAGGGGGAGAGGGGGGGAAGGGAGGAGAGTGGGGTGAGGAGTGGGGAAGGAGAGGGAGGGGGAGAGGGAGGGGACCTGGACGGGAGAGGGAGGGGATGAGGATGGGGGAGGGGAGGAGAGTGGGGAGGGTGAAGGGGGAGCCAGGGGTTGGGGGAAGGGGAGTGGTGGAGGGGGAGGGCGGGAGAGGGGTGTGTGAGGGGGGTAGAGAAGAGTGGGGGAGGGGGAGGGGAGAAGAGAGGGGGAGGGGAGAGGAGAGGGAGATTAGATCTTAGAGATGAGAGGGAGGAGGAAGGGGGAGAGAGGAGGGGGTGAGGGAGGGGAGGGGGAGAGTTGGAGAGAAGAGGAGGGGAGAGTTGGAGGGGAGAGAGAAAAGGAGGGGCGAGGGGAGGGGGGAGAGACGAGGTGGGGAGGGTGGAGAGGAGGAGGAGAATAAGAGGTGGAGGAGGGGGGCAGAGTGGGGGAGGGGGAGGGAGAGAGGAGGGATGAGAGAGGGTGATAGAGGTGGGGGGATAGGGGAGGGGAGGGAGAGAGAGGAGGGGGGAGAGAGAGAGAGGGGGAGAGAGAGGAGAGAGAGAGGGGGAGAGAGAGGAGAGAGAGAGGAGAGAGGAGGGGGAGAGAGAAGGGGAGATAGAGAAGGGGAGAGAGAAGGGGGTGGGAGAGAAGGGGGAGTGGGAGAGAAGGGGGAGTGAGGGAAAGGCATGGGGGTGGAAGGGAGGGACGGATGGGGGAGAGAGATTAGAGGGGAGACAGAGATATTAGAGGTGTAGAGAGTTAGTAGATGGGAGAAGGGGGGAGGGGGGAGAGAGGGGAGTGGGTCAGTGAGGGGGAGAGAGGAGAGGTGAGGGGGAGAGTTGGAGGAGGAGAAGAGGGGGGAGAGTTGGAGGGGGTAGAGAGTTGGAGGGGGGAGGTGGAGGGAGGAGGTGCAGGAGAGAAGAGGAAGGGGAGGGGTTGAGAGGGGGGTGAAGAGGAGGGGTGAAGAGGGGGAGGAGAATAGGATGTGGGGGGAGAGGGGAGGGGGTACAGAGGAGTGGGGTAGAGGGGAGAGGTGGGAGAAAGCAGGGAGGAGAGAGGGCAGTAGAGATGGGGGGGAGAGGAGCGGGAGGGGAGGGGGGGGAGGTGGAGAGAGATTGGAGGGGGAGAGAGAAGGGGTGAGAGAAGGGGGAGGGGGAAAGTCATGGGGAGGGAGGGAGGGAGGAAAAGGGAGAGAATAGAGGGGAGAGAGAGAGTACAGGGGAGAGGGGGATGGAGGGGAGGAGAGAGAGGAGGGGTGAGTGAGGGGGTTGGAGGAGATGGGAGGGGGAGAGAAGGGGGAGTTGGAGGGGGAGAGATGGGGAGGGGAGAGGTGGAGGAGAGAGAGATGAGGCGGAGAGGTGGCAGGGAGGGGAGAACTGGAGGGGATGGAGGAGAGGGGAGGGGGATAGGAGAGGTAGAAGGGGAGGGGGAGTCTAGGGTGGTAGAGAGGGAGGGGGTAGATAGGGTGGGGTAGATAGGGAGGGGGGTAAGACAACTTGTTCTATTTGATTGTGCACGTCAGGTTGATTGCATTTGTGGGATCACGTGAAGGTTTCAATCACCCGCACCTGTTCCAATGAGATCCATTGTGATTAGACATCTGTGAGATGACACTGTGACATGCAGCAGTTTGATTTTTTTTTAATGTTTTTTACTAAAAAAGCAGGGAAATTAATAACCAAATGTTCTAATTTTCAAAACAATGTGGAGGAGGAAAAACTCCACAGGAATATGTAAATATTTCGCCGTTACAGCAAAGGGTGGAGGAGTAAATTCACAAACAGCTTAAACAAATTTTTGCAAAATAGAAACAAACCAATGAGCAACAGTTTTAAGAGTTACTAGACCAAGTGCAGACCCACTGGGTCTGTTCCCCCCAACGTGCTGTGGCTTCACTCGCACACTAACCACCCTCCACACACACTGGGGGGGGGGGGGGGAGACGGGGACGAGGTGGAGGAGACGGAGAGGGCGAAGGAGAGGGGGAGGTGATGAGGAGAGATGGGGGTGGGGGGAGAGGGGGGAAAGGGAGAGAGAGGGGGATGGGGAGGGGAGCGGTGAGTGGGCGAAGGGGGAGAGAGAGAGGAGAGAGAAACAGGGAGAGGGGGGAGAGAGAGGAGGAGGAGAGAGAGAGAGAGAGAAAGAGAGAGGAGGGCAGAGAGAGGAGGGGAGAGAGAGAGAGGAGGGGGAGAGAGAGAGAGGAGGGGGAGAGAGAGAGAGAGAGGGGAGAGAGAGAGATGAGGGTAGAGAGAGGAGGGTAGAGAGAGGAGGGGAGGGGAGAGAGAGGAGTGAGAGAGGGGGAGAGAGAGGAGTGTAGAGAGAGGAGGGTAGAGAGAAGGGTAGAGAGAGGACAGCAAGAGAGAGGGGGATGGGGAGGGGAGCGGTGAGTGGGCGAAGGGGAGAGAGAGAGGAGAGAGAAACAGGGAGAGGGGGGAGAGAGAGGAGGAGGAGGAGAGAGAGAGAGAAAGAGAGAGGAGGGCAGAGAGAGGAGGGGAGAGAGAGAGAGAGGAGGGGGAGAGAGAGAGAGAGAGAGGGGAGAGAGAGAGATGAGGGTAGAGAGAGGAGGGTAGAGAGAGGAGGGGAGGGGAGAGAGAGGAGTGAGAGAGGGGGAGAGAGAGGAGTGTAGAGAGAGGAGGGTAGAGAGAAGGGTAGAGAGAGGAGCGAGAGAGAGGGGGAGAGAGAGGGGAGGAGAGAGAGGAGAGGAGAGAGGGAGAGAGAGAGAGAGAGAGAGGGGGAGCGAGAGAGAGGGGGAGAGAGAGGAGGGTACTGAGAGAGGGAGGGAGAGGGATATGTAAATGCGATCCATCTATTCCCCACCCTATCACACGCACACTAACCAACCCGCACACACACGGGGGGGGGGGGGTAGAGAGGGGGGTGAGTGAGGAGTAGAGGGAGATTGGGTGGGGAGAGGGGAGACCGCTGTGTCCCATCCCCTCAATGTACGGTTGCAGGGGGGAGGGGCTGCGGCTTCACATACACACTAACCACCTCCCACACACACAGGGGGGAGGGGGTGGGGGAGGGTGGTGGGGGGGAGGGGGATCAGGGAGGGACGGGGAGATGGGGTGGGGAGGGAGGTGGGAGGGGGAAGGGAGGAGGGGAGAGGGGGTTGGAGGAGGGGAGAGGGGTTTGGAGGAGGGGAGAGTGGGGTTGGAGGAGGGGAGAGCAGAGGGGGAGGGGGCAGAGGGGGGAGGGAAGAGAGAGTGGGGTGGTGAAAGAGGGGAGGGGGAAGGGAGGGGAGAGAGGGCCCCGTCCATTCAACACGTGGTTGCGGGGGGAGAGGTGGGGCAGGTTGTGGCGTCACACACCCACACTTACCACCCCCTTGATATTATATTAATATTATTAATTGGCTCCTTTTACCCCATCCCCACCCTATCTCGAGGGGCAAAGCGAGTAGGGCAGAGAAAGAGTGAGAGGGAGAGGGGGAGGGTGATGAGGGGAGAGAGGGGGGATTGGAGAGAGGGGGTGGAGGGAGTGGGGGAGATGGGATGGAGTGCGGGGAGAGGGGGTGGAGAGATTGGAAGAGGATGGGGCAGAGAGGTGGGCGGAGAGGGGATGGAGAGGCGGAGTTGGAGAGGGGGAGTTGGAGGGGGGGATGGGGAGAGAGTGGGGGGGAAGGGGGTGAGGGGGAGGGGGGATGAAGAGGGGGAAGAGGGGGATGGGGAGAGAGCGGGGAGGGGGAGATGGGGAGAGAGTGGGTAGGGGAAGGGGGGAGGGGGCAAATGGGGAGGGAGAGGAGGAGGGGGTAAGGGAGAGGAGGGGGCTAAATGGGGAGGGAGAGGGGCGATGGGGAGGAGAGCGGGGAGGTGGAGGAGTGGATGGAGGGGAAGGGAAGGAGGAGGGGGAGAGAGGGTGGAGGAGATGGGGAGAAGGGTGAGGAGGGGGTGTGGAGTGAGGCGTGCGGAGAGAGGGGTGAGGAGAGATAGGTGAGGGGGTGAGGAGAGAGGGGTGAGGAGATAGGGGTGAGCAGAGAAGGGGGAGGAAGAAGGGTGGAGATGGGGGAGATATTGGGGAGGGAGAGAGCGGGGATGGGGAGGTGGCAGGGATGTGAGAGTGGTGGAGGGGTGGAGAGAGGATGGGGAAGGGGGAGAGAGGGGTAGAGGGAAGGGAGGGGAAAGAGGGGTAGGGGAGGGGCGGGGGGAGAGAAGGGGAAGAGTGGGGAGGGAGGGGGAGAAGGGTAGGGGCAGTAATGGAAGGAGAGGGGCAGTGAGGAGGGTGATGGGGAGGAGATCAGGAGAGGGGTGAGGAGAGGGGGAGATGGAGAGGGGTGAAGAGAGAGGGAAGATGAGAGGGGAGAGGAGAGAGGGGTGAGGAGAGAGGGGTGAGGACAGAGGGGAGAGTGGGGGAGGAGAAAGGGGTGAGAGAGGGGGGAGGAGAGAGGAGGAGAGGGCAGAGAGGAGAGAGGGGTGAGAGGAGAGTGAGCAGAGAGGGGTGAGGAAAAAGGGGAGAGAGAGGGGAGAGGGGTGAGGAGAGAGAAGAGAGGAGTGAGAAGAGAGGGGTGAGGAGAGGGGTGAGGAAGGGGTGAGGGGAATAGGGAATGGGGAAGAGAGGGGGAGGAAAGAGGGGCGAGGGATGAGAGAGGGGAGAGGGTGAGGGGTGAGGGGAGGGGGAGAGGGGTGAGGAGAGAGGAGTGAGAAGATAGGGGAGAGGGGTGAGGAGAGATGGGTGAGGGGAATAGGGAATTGGGAGAGGGGGAGGAGTGAGGAGAGGGGGTGGGGAGGGGGGAGGGATGGGGAAGGGAGAGAAGGAGGAAGATGGGGTAGTGGAGAGAGGGGGAAGAGTGTGGAGGGAGGTGGAGAGGTTGGAGGGAGAGAGGGGGAAAGAGTGGGGAGGGAGGGTGAGGGGTAGGGGCAGTCCATCTATTCCCCACTCCATAATCACCCCCACTCCTCTCCCTCTATTCCCACACTCGTGATCACGCGCTTTGACACAGGCTGCGGGGGGGGGGGGGGGGGGGGGGGGCTGGAGCTGGAGCAAAGGCATATGTAAATGAGATCCATTGCGATTGGACATCTGTGAGCATTGGGCATTTCACCCCCCATCCCACCCCCCACAAGGAAAGTGTATTTTTTTATAAATGAAACGTCTGCCCTAGATTACCCCCCCCCCACCCACACAATGAAATGGGGAGCTCCCCCCATCCCACCCCCCACAAGGAAAATCACAGTTTCTTTGAGTAAATGAAACTTCTCCCCTATTCCACCCCCCCATAATGAAAACCTCCTCCCAATAAATGTTGTTTTTTTAAATGAGATTAGCGATCCCAGATTTGCTGCTAAATGAGATTCCATTGTGATGTACCCATTCCCCCAACGTAACCCGTTCTCCCAACACAATATTCCACCACTCACCCATTGCCCCCAGGCGCAGGCGCGGCTCATACTCTCCCTCCCCCTTGTCTTCACCATCCTTCTTTCCCCTCCCCTCTTCCCCTCCTCCACTCCCTCCCTCACCTCTCCCTCCTCCTCCTTCAGACCATCTGTCAAGTTATTGTTCTCAAAATGGGTTTTTGTAAACTTTTAAATGTTGATAACTTGTGAAATATAACATAAATCTGAATGAAACTTTATACAAACGACCATGGTGCATAAGGTGGTGCAAAAATGTGAGCGCTATCTTGTACCGTTTTGGCATAGGTCCGTGATCACATGAAATTAGATAGATAGATAGATAGATAGATGGGTGGATGGATGGATGACGAGAGTTTTAGTCATATATGAGACTAACTGGGACCCGTTGGGTCCCTGTCACACGGGAGGCCAGGTTCTCCAACGCAACCCGTTCCCCCAACGCAATATTTCACCGTTCCCGCAACGCAATATTCCACCACTCACCCGTTCCCCCATATTCCAGCACTCACCCATAGCCCCCAACTGTGCAGGGGCATATCGCCCAGCACCGCCTCCCCCTCCTCTTGCTTTGAGGACTTAAAACAAAATGCAATTGCCCCCTACCCCTCCTGTTTGACTCATCTTTTGGAATTTTTTGAGGATGTAACTAGGAAAATGGTCAAGGGAGAGCCAGTGGGTGTAGTGTACGTGAACTTTCAGAAAGCATTTTATAAGGTCCCGCATAGGAGATTAGTGGGCAAAATTACAGCACATGGTATTGGGGGTAGAGTGCTGTAATTTTGGATATAATGGCTTAAATGGCAGA
Source organism: Raja brachyura (assembly GCA_963514005.1). Next base: position 27,827,040 of record OY740788.1, read on the forward strand.
GTGGCAGGCAGTGACAAGTGGGGTACCGCAAGGCTCGGTGCTGGGACCGCAGCTATTTACAATATATATTAATTATTTAGATGAAGGGATTACAAGTAACATTAGCAAATTTGCAGATGACACAAAACTGGGTGGTAGTGTGAACTGTGCGGAGGATGCTATGAGAATGCAGGGTGACTTGGACAGGTTGAGTGAGTGGGCAGATGCATGGCAGATGCAGTTTAATGTGGATAAATGTGAGGTTATCCCCTTTGGTAGCAAAAACAGGAAGGCAGATTATTATCTAAATGGTGTCAAGTTCGGAAAAGGGGAAGTACAACGGGATCTGGGGGTCCTTGTTTATCAGTCAATGAACGTAAACATGCAGGCAGTGAAGAAAGCGAATGGCATGTAAGCCTTCATAACAAGAGAAGTTGAGTATAGGAGCAAAGATGTCCTTCTGCAGCTGTACAGTGAATGCGGATTGGGGGCAATGGGTGAGTGGTGGAATATTGTGTTGGGAGAATGGGTTACGTTGGGGGAATAGGTACATCCCGATGGAATCTCATTTAGCAGCAAATCTGGGATCGCTAATCTCATTTTAAAAAACAACATTATTGGGAGGAGGTTGTGGGGGGGGTGGTGGAATAGGGGAGAGGTTTAATTTACTCATGCGAATACGGATGAAAGGGGATCTTATTTAAACATATAAGATTATTAAGGGTTTGGACATGCTAGGGGCAGTAAACATGTTCCCGATGTTGGTGGAGTCCAGAACCAGAGGCCACAGTTTAAGAATAAGGGGTAAGCCATTTAGAACGGAGATGAGTAATCACTTTTTCACACAGCGAGTTGTCAGTCTGTGGAATTCTCTGCCTCAGAGGGCGGTGGAGGCCGGTCCTCTGGATACTTTCAAGAGAGAGCTAGATAGGGCTTTTAAAGATAGCGGAGTCAGGGGATATGGGCAGAAGGCAGGAATGGGGTACTGCTTGTGGATGATCAGGCATGATCACATTGAATGGCGGTGCTGGCTCGAAGCGCCGAATGGCCTACTCCTGCACCTATTGTCTATTGTCTATTGTTCAGCTAAAACTTTCTGGAAGGACTGGAGTGTTCCTCGAAGCTGGGCCAGCAAGGATTTTAACTGCTAAATTTGTCTTGAATTTCTAAAGTTAAAAATTATGAATAATTTGTAAAATATAATATCAATCTGAACGAAACATGACACAGACCACCACAGGACAATGGTGTTAAGGTGGTGCATTTTGGCATAATTTCAGGATCACATGAAATCAGATGGATGGATGGATGGATGGATGGATGGATGGATGGATGGATGGATGAATGGATGGATGAATGGATGGATGGATGGATGGAAGACAGACAGACAGACAGACAGACAGACAGACAGACAGACAGACAGACAGACAGACAGACAGACAGACAGACAGACAGACAGACAGACAGACAGACAGACAGACAGACAGGCAATAAATGCATTCCATTAACTTGACTGTTTTATTGAGTTAAATCTTTTGGAACCTTATGACAATGGTGGGACCAGAAGAAGACTCGTAAAGGAGGAAGGCCCTGCAGTCTTGAAGTGTGGACCTAGGTATGGAGCACTGCTGACAACACGTCAACTTGTAGGTAGGATGTCTTGTTTAATCAGTAGTTCAAGCCACCGATGTTTTTGCATTGCACAACAAAAGTGATCAGTTAACTCCCAATGAACAATAACAAGTCAATAAACCTCGTGCCTTGTGAGGTCCTGTTAAAGGTTGATAAAGGGAAGGACAGCTGAAGGGTGAAAGAGGACTGGTCTTAATGTTGATGTTGACATGAATTAACTAGGTGTTGCTGCAAAGGGGAAGATCTTGTCTCATAAATGACATTTTTTTTGAAGAGGTAACAAAGATGTTGGTGAGGTATGGGGCAGTGGATGTGGTATACATACACTTTCGTAAACCATTGACAAGGTCCCACATGGTAGGCTGATCCAGAAGATAGAGGCGCATGGAATCCACAAACATTTGGTAGATTGAGTTCAAAATTGTGATAAAGGACACGGTCAGTAAATATTAAAAATATGATTCAAACGCTGGACAACTATGCCCAGCAGGTGGATTGGATTATAATAGAGAGAGAGGACTGCTCCCCTTGTAATATTGGAGCGATCCTCCTCTCACCAATGAAGTTGAATAACACAAACTATAACAAAAATCCAATTATACATAGTACAATTAGAACTTGGAAACAAATAAAACATAATTTAAAATTAAGAAATTTATCTCTCTTATCTTCAATAGTTAATAACCCTTCGTTTAAACCCTCCATTATAGACAAATCATTTGCACAATGGGAAAGAATAGGAATTAAAACGCTCGGAGACTTGTATGAAACTGGAAAATTACTATCATTCCAAAAATTCCAACTAAAATATAATCTGGGAAACAATCAATATTTTAAATATTTTCAAATATGTGATTATCTGAAAAAATATACATACGATTATTACAACATGCCATTAGATTTACTGGACGAAACAATAAACACAAAGGCTGAATGAGCAAACTTAATATAATATTTATATAATATTATTTTAAATGTAGAAATACCCACAACAGGGTATTAGAAGAGACTGGGAACAAGAATTAGCTATTCAAATTTCAAAAGAGAGGTGGGATGAACATTTATTAAATGTGCACAAATGCTCGATTAATGTAAGACACACTTTAATCCAATTTAAAATTTTACACAGATTATACTATTCAAAAACCAAAATAAGTAAACTTTTTCCCAACGTATCACCTATCTGTGATAAATGGTAGTCTCAAGAAGCTATTTCATTCATTTGTTTTTTGTATAAAAATTCAAAAATTCTGGTCTGAAAGTTTTGAAATCTTTACAAAATTATTTAAAATAAAACTGATACCAAAAGCAAAATGGATTATCTTTGGAACAACGGAAGGTAGCCCAGAACTAAATGTGTTTCAAAAGAACCTATTTGATTATGGGTTAATAACTGGAAAAAAGCTTATTTTAAAATTTTGGAAAACGCTCCTGTACCAACAATAAACATGTGGATTTCAAATATGTTTGAAACACTACACCTGGAAGATATGAGACTCCGCCTGGCAGGCAAATCAGATCACTTTTATAGGATGCGGTCTTCATTTATAGACTTACGACAAGCATAAGGTGCAATAGTACTTTAAAAAGGCACCGGTGTCAGGACTTGGTAAAGGGGGATGAATAGTGTCAAGTTGCATAATGTTCATAATAGAGCAACTGTCTTTTTCTTTTTATCTTCTTTCTCTTTTTTATTTTCTAAGGTCTAGCTCTTAATTTCTTTTCTCTAATTCCTCGTCTAAAGGGTCTTTCTTCTTTCCTTTCGTCACACTTCTACACTTTCACTATTCTCTTTCACTTTCTCTATTTTCTCAATTTCTATCCTTTCTTAATAGCTTTAAAAAATGAAGGGGTACAATAAATGTAATCATATATAGGTGGTGTGTATTAATGTAATTTACTGTACTTCTAATAAATAAAAATTCCAAACAAAAACCAAAAAAAGGACACGGTAGTGATAGTTTATTTCTGACTAGAAGTCTGTGACCAGTGATGTTCTGCTGGTAACAGTACTAGGAACTCTGTTTGTGAAATTATTTGGATGAAAATATGTGAGCTGCTTAGTAAATTCGCAGACAACACAAAAATTGGTGGAGCTGTGGATAGGGAGAAGGTTGACACAGCAGGAATATCTAAATAGACCAATCTAAAAATTTTAACAATGGACATGAAATTCCTGAAGTAACATTTACAATTTTTTTAGGAGTAACCATTGATCAAAATTTAACTTGGAAAGAACATATCAATATTGTCTGTAGAAGATCAATGAAAATGCTTGGTATTCTGAGAAAGATTTGTGTGTTTATTCACCCGTCTTCCCATCTAACAATATATTACAGTGTGATTTTTCCTTATTTCAATTATTGTAATATTGTTTGGGGTTCTACCTATCCTTCCTATCTTTCTAAGCTACTCATCATACAGAAGAAATGTATGAGATTAATTTCTCACTCAAATTCACAAAAACCTTCTGCCCCTCGCTTCAAGAAGTACTCAATTTTGTCTGTAGATAAACTGAATGCATTCGAAATATGTATTTTTATTTTCAAATATCTTAAATGTAAACATGATTTGCCCGTTTCCTTTATGATCTTTTCACCCTTTCTTCTAATATTCACCATTACCCAACCAGAAGGAGAAATGATCTTCATCTTCCGTTTTGTCGAACATCCAAACACCAACACCAACATCCAAACACCAACATTGCATTACTTTTAAAGGTCCTAAATTTTGGAATACCCTGCCTCTGTCATTAAAGTCTCACACCTCCTTATCCACTTTTAAGTTTGAGCTTAAAAGGTTTCTCATCATGTCCTGAGTTTTGACATCCAGCCTTTTGTAATGCTACTTATGAGCTCAAACTACTTCTGTTGGCTCTTATCTCATACTATACCTTATTATTTTATTTATTTTCATATTTTTAATTTCATATTTTTAATTTTCATCCTTAAACTGTATTATTGTTTATTATTGTCTTTTTTTATTTCTCCCACCCCCTGATTTGCCATTTCATTTCGGAATCACGTGAGTGACTTCGTGAAGAACCCGCCAGCACGCATGCGCGACATATCGTCACTCGCATTTGCAGTCGACAGCTGGAGGTGGAGTGCGGCTCACCACCAGCCCTTCATAAGGACCGCTCAGGTAAGTATAGGCAACCTTGAGCTGGTTGTCCCTGGTGTTTGAACTGTGTTTTCTTCAACAGGGATATGGATAAAAGGAGTACAGGCCGCAGGACGTCCGAAAGGAGTCGTCGGCCATTATTCCCGGAGCTCTCTACAACGGCAGCACCCGCAAGTCGGGGCGGGAAAAAGGCGCGAAAGTCGGGAAGCCCTGTGACTACAGGACCCGACCCACCGACACAGCTGTGTACGAGCGGGGAACCCGCAGAACAGCAAGTTGGAACGGCGCCTGAGCAGGTAGACCCTGACTCCATTTCTCTATCTCCAACTGGGAGAGAAAAGTTGGCTGAAATGAGCAAACGGGTTACCCATGCTGCTGCACGGCCCTTCTCCCCGAGCCCTCGTGGAAGAGCCAGGGATAGAGCTCAACAGCAAAGCCCTTGTAGGGCAGAATATTCACCAGAGGCTGCTAGACTGCGGACTGGTGGCTTATCGAGACCCGAGTCCACTAGCAGACCAGGAAGGGCCAGTGTAGACTCACCACCTATGAGAACCAGTAGAAGTCATGCAGGTGGAGTCTCACCACGGTCACTGCATCCCCCATTAGCAGCAGGACGGGACCGTACGTCGCCTGAGTTCAGGAGAAGGACAGGCGGCAAGCCCGCGCGGATGTCGGGTCACCACGCTGCCGGGGCAGGTACCGACTTCACACCGCATATGGCCTTTGAGGCAGTCGGACCTAGCTCATCCAAAAGGAGGCGAATGAGCAGATCCGCGCGGGAGTCGTACAGCTCCGCTGAGGCGGCTGGCAGCGACTTTTCGTCACGGCGCCGAGATTACCTTGACGAGGTACGGGCCGGTGATAGGAGCCTCAGGAGTTCCTTTGGTCGTGAGGGCTCTGACCTCCCATTCACACACGATGAAGGAAGCATTGAACGAATGGAGAGGATGATGGAACGGATCCTGCAGCAGAGTCAACGGCAGGAAATGTCCAGTTCTAGGGGACTTTTGGATATATCCCCATCATCAATGGGTAGCATGAGGCAGCCAGGATAAGAAGAGGATATATTGGTACACGAACCAGTGACACCTGAGGTTCCTCAGGAAGAACTTTTGGACGTGGCAGCCAAGTTTGCTTTACCCAAATCATCGGGGCAACCTCTTAAACCAAAACTGGCCGCTACCATTGACTTCCTCACCAATCATCAACTACAGGATCAGGTCCTTGCGGAAGCCATGAATAGGTACAAGGCACCAAGTAATTGCAACTCACTCAATGTACCTATAGTAAATATGCCTATTTGGGGCTTTATAAGCCCGGGCATAAGAGCACAGGAGATAAAATTACAAAGAATCCTAAAATTGCTCACGTCTGGGATTACCGCTTTTGCGAGGTCGGTGGACGGGATGGATTTAAACACCGAACAGGAAGACGCTCTTGCATTGTTGAGTAATACGCAATATGAGATAAATGCGTTTTGGAAAAGTACCATCAAGCCCACTCTAAATCCCAAATTTGCGGGGCTATGCAGAGCATCTCCAACACCACCACCCAGACAACTATTCGGGGAAGACCTACCGAAGCAGGTCAAGGATCTAGATGACCATGCCAAAACAGTGGGTCTTATGAGGTCGCACACCTCGACCAGACAAATGGCCAGGAAAACGCCATATTCCAGGCCACGGGGTCAAACCGAAAGGCCAGCAAGGACCTACATACCGGCGCCTCCACAATACCAGCAATTTCAACAGCCGAGGCCTTTTTTAGGGCAAGGCCCGCAGCGGCCAGCATGGAAGATGCGGCAACTGCATCACCAGCACAACCCAGCACCTCCACGTCCCAACAAACATGCCAGAGACCGCCGGTAACCATGGAGGTAAGTTGGTCTGGATTTCATGCACTTACATGTCTAACCTCACATGTTGGAGGGAGATTACGGTTCTTTAAGGAGACATGGGATACCATCACCTCAGATGAGTTTATTTTACAAAGTTTTCAAGGCCATGAGATTGAGTTTATAAATGGTCAACTTCCCCCACCTCAGCATATGCCGAATCGCAAATTTGCACTTTCCAATGCTGAAATCTTGAGATTACAAGAAAAAGGGGTGATAGAAAGAACTATCCACGAACCAATTGAATTCGTATCCAACATTTTCACAAAAACCAAGAAAGATGGTGCATGTCGGGTTATCATAGATCTAACCCATTTGAATACCTTTGTAAAATATACCCATTTTAAAATGGACACGTTCGAGACAGCCAAATCTCTGGTTTCCAAGGGCTGCTTCATGGCATGCATTGATTTAAAAGATGCATACTATTCGGTATCCATTCAGAAACATCACAGGCAGTTCTTAAAATTTACCTGGATGGATCAACTTTGGCAATACAGAGCTTTGCCCAATGGGCTTACCACAGCCCCTAGTTTGTTTACTAAATTACTCAAGCCAGTGTTAGCAACACTGAGGAGACAAAACCATACGGTTATGGCTTACTTGAATGATATCCTAATTATTGGGAATACATTGGAATCAACAAAATTGGCAGTTACAGCCACTGTGACATTATTTCAAAAAATGGGATTTATTATCCATCCAGATAAATCAAAGTTCTGTCCTTCACAGACCATGGACTATCTGGGGTTTACGATTGATTCCAATCGAATGATTACCACCATTCCAATTAACAAAGTTGGGGATATCATTGAAGCATGTAATAATCTGGTCTGCGCCAGTATACCATCAATCAGACAAGCTGCCAAGGTAATTGGGAAAATGATAGCAGCTTTTCCAGCTGCTCAATTCGGACCTTTACATTATCAAAATTTGCAAAGATCCAAGATTTCAGCATTAAAATTGAATGCTGGACATTTTGATAGACCCATGCAGCTGCCATTTAAGGCAAAAATTGAGTTACAGTGGTGGATTGACAATGTCCGTAACTCATTTAAACCCATCATTGTGCTTCGTCCGTTGGTGTACTTACAAACAGCTCCCATGGCTGGGGAGCTACGGACAACAACACTAGTTGTGGGGGCAGATGGGACACACTTGAATCTACCCTTTTGTTATCACAAGGGATAAATTATTTGGAGATGCTAGGGGCATTCCACGGACTTTGAGCTTATTGTTCAAACATTACTGACACTCATGTCCGTCTCCAAAGTGACAACACCACTGCGGTGGCATATCTAAATCATATGGGCGGTACCAGGTCAATTTCATGTGATGAATTGGCTAATACAATTTGGCTCTGGGTCATACAACGCAATATTTGGATTTCAGCTACCTACCTACCAGGTAAGCTCAATATAGTGGCGGACACCAGGTCATGGAAATTTAATGACAACATTGAGTGGATGTTAAATCCCCAAATATTCGCCAAAATTACAGCCAAATTTGGTAAACCGGATATTGACCTTTTCGCGTCACGGTTAAACCAACAGGTACCAACATATGTATCATGGGAACCAGATCCTGGGGCAATGGCGATGGACGCTTTCTCGCTAGACTGGGGGAAATGGTTTTTCTATGCATTTCCTCCATTTTGCCTTATCAGTCGGGTATTGCGGAAAATCCAGTCAGATGCTGCTAAAGGCATTCTTATCATACCCGACTGGCCTACACAGCCATGGTATCCGGTGGTCCTTGGAATGATAAGTGAACCATGGGCCCTCTTAGAGAATTGCCCACAATTGGTGACGAACTCTGTTACAGGGGAACATCATCCCTGCCATAGTCATTTGAAATCATTGGCTTGCAGGTTCTGAATAGACCATTACTGCAGTATGGTCTCTCATCAAGGACTATGGATACAATTGGAGCATCATGCAGGGTGTCCACAAGACGGCAATATTTAACACAAATCAGGAAATGGGAAACCTACTGCGGCCGCTTGAACATTGCATATGACTCCGTCACCATAACAGATGTGCTGGAATTTCTTGCGGGGTTGCATCATGACGAACACCTCAGCTACAGTGCCATCAATAGCGCCAGGAGTGCGCTATCATTCTACCTCAATATCGAAGTAGGATCCAATAAGCTGGTGTCCAAATTGATGCGGGGAATATTTAATTCTAACCCGCCCAGACCCCGTTACAATGTTACCTGGGACATTGGGAGAGTATTAACCCTACTCAGGACATGGTCGCCCATGGCTGGGCTCGATTTGGACAAACTCACCCTGAAGCTGGTGATGTTATTGGCACTTACCTCAGCACATAGGGTACAGATGATTCAAAAGATCAAGATTGACAGAATGGTCTCTACCCCAGAGAAAGTAATCTTCTATATTGATGAATTACTAAAGCAGCATAGACCTGGGTTCACAGGGCTGCAGCTGGTGTTTTCAGCATACCCCGCTGATGCAAGGCTATGTTTAGCCACCCATATCCGCCACTATATAAAAGTGACGCGGAATTTAAGTGGAATGGAAAAATATCTGCTCATCAGCCACAAAAAACCACACCATAGAGTGTCGGTTCAGACGATCTCCAGATGGCTTAGAATCGTTTTGGACACAGCAGGTACAGACACTAATGTATTTAAATCCCATTCCACCAGAGCTGCATCGACATCGGCTACAAAGGTCATGGAGGTGCCCATGGACCATATTCTTGCCACAGCGGGATGGGCTAGTGAAGCCACTTTTCAACGGTTTTACACCAAACCTGTTGCCGCTCCTGTAATGTTCGCGGAGGCCGTGCTGAATGCGGGTCAAGAACATACAGCTACTCCCCAGTGAGGGTTTTTTTCTTTGTTATAATTAATAAACATTATTATTTTTCAGTACATCCAGTCTGAAAACATGATTACTCCTATCCATCCTTATAGTGGCGTGTGTAAGAGCATGGACATGGTCCAGGGCATGAAATCACAGAGCTTTGAAGTCTTCACGAAGGCACTCACGTGACTCCGAAATGAAATAGTAAGATTAAATGCGAACTTACCAGTTTGAAGTTTGATCGTTATTTTATGAGGAGTTGCGATGAGGGATTTTGTGCCCTCCGCTCCCAACCCTCGATCATAAAGTCAACTGGTAATTAGAGTCTCTTCTAATAACTAATTAAACGAGAACTTACCAGTTTGAAGTTTGATCTTGATTTTATGAGGATTACCATTGGTTGGTGATTACGTGCCCTCCACGCCCAACCCTCTCTCATAAAGGTCATCTGGTAGTTCTCGAATCACTCATCTTACTATGTCACTTCGGTATTTGGTTATTTGTGATTTCATACTGCTGCTTTGAAGATTGACGTGCATGCACACTGGCGGAGTTCTTCACGTAATTACCAACGTAACGCCTCATAAAATCAAGATCAAACTTCAAACTGGTAAGTTCTCATTTGATCTTACTATTTTGTCACCTATTCTCATTGATTGTGGTCAATAAGTCAGAAAGTTAAAGATCCATTGGCAGAGACTGAATTTGGTCCACAATGCTTTTGGCTCCAAAATCTTAAATGTTGCTATCATTTCTGTTTCAACCACTTCACTTGGCAGCTCATTCGACTCCCCAAAATGTACAAGCTCATACTTGTTAGGATTAGTTTAGTTCAGAGATACAGGCCCTTCAGCCCAAAGAGTGCACGCCAACCATTGATCACACGTACACCAGTTCTATGTAATCCCACTTTCACATCCCACTTTCACATTTCACAGGAGATAAAGAGCCTGGTAACAAACTCTAAATGCCAGCAAGTCAAAAGAGCTAGTTATTGACTTTATGAATCAAGGTAGAGTACATGCCCCAGTTTAAATGGTCGCGCTTCAGCCTTGTGGTCTCAGCCTGCTTAGCACCAGGGAAAATGTCCTAGCCTATCCATTCTCTCTGTAGCTCAAGTCCATCCAGTAACTATCTTGTGAATCTTTTCTGCATCCTTTCCAGCTTAATGACATCCTTCCCAGAACTGTAGACAAAATTTTGAGTGCAATCTTATACAGTTGTAATGTGACATCTAACTCTTATACTCTGTGTACTCAAGATGAAACATGCCAAACGCCTTCTCACCGCCCTCCCTGCCTGTACCGCCATTTCCCTGTGCACATTCGAAACAATCCCAAAGGTCTTTGGAAAGTGGGAGGAACGGAGCACCCTGAGAAAACTCATGCAGTCACAGGGAGAACATACAAACCCCACACAGATGGCACCAATAGTTAGGATTAAACCTGGTTCTCTGGCACTGTGAGGCGGCAGCTCTACTGCTGTGCTGCCCTCCATCTGCCATTTCTCCTTTTGCCTCAATCCATCTGCCATTTCCCATCAATATTTTAAAGTTATCTATTTGTTTATTTGTTTTTTGTTTATTTGTTTATTTATTTGCACCATGTGTTAAAAGAAGACAAACGATCAATTTATAACACCATACAGTGCTGGGAGGGAAGGGAAGCCCAGAGGGCTTATACAAATTCCGCTCCCATCTGAAAATGAGCGTTAATAGTAAGATTAAACGAGAACTTACCAGTTTGAAGTTTGATCTTTATTTTATGAGGAGTTGAGATGAGGGATTTCGTGAAGAACCCGCCAGTACGCATGCGCGGCATTCTTCAAAGCAGCGGTGTGGAATCACAGAACCAACAAACAAATTTCTTGTTATAGTAAGATAATTCTATTAGAAGAATTGGAGCAATATAAGTCCGGGCATAAGAGCACAGGAAGTAAAAATTACAGAAAATCCTAAAACTGCTCACATCTGGGATTACCGCTTTTGCGAGGTCGGTGGACGGGATGGACTTGAAACACCGTACAGGAGGATGCTCTTGAATTATTATGTAACACGCTATACGAAATAATGCACTTCGAAAAAAGTGCCATCAAGCTCATGCTAAATCCCAAATTTGCGGGGCTATGCAGAGCATCTCCAACACCACCACCCAGACAACTATTCAGGGAAGACCTTCTGAAGCAGGTCAAGGATTTAGACGACCATGCCAAGACAGTGGGTATTATGAGGTCGCACACCTTGACCAGACAAACGGCCAGGAAAATTCCATATTCCAGGCCACGGGGTCAAACCGGAAGGCCAGCAAGGACCTACATACCGGCGCCTCCAGATGTGAGTCAACGCCCACCATTCCTGGAGCTGCCCGTCACGTCGGCAGCACCCGCTCTGCGGGTCGGGATAAAAACGCGGAAATCAGGGGAGCCCTGCGCAGTCAGGACCCGATTCTCCACTACGACTGATCATGGTGCCATAAGTGGTAACCGCACAGAAGCAGGGTAGGTAAGACCCTGACTCCCTACCTCTGTCACTTAACCATAGCGACAGTGGAGCAAAGGTGCGTAACGTGTTATATTCTTGGCACGTTCTCTCTCCCCAAATATGCAGGTCACCAGAGAGAGGACCAGGGGAAGTATCGCACAGCAGTCGGTAAACCCGCCATAGAGCCGGGGTCGACTTCCACTGGAGCAGGCCACCAGATCGTGGACCGGTGAAGGATTGAGGCCTGGGTCTGGAGGACCACATGTGCGGCCGGCACAGACTCAGCACCGAGGGAGCCTACCTGGTTGCAGGTCGGAGTAGTCTCATCTCGGTCACCGCACCCCCTTTAGCGGCAGGACGTGACCGAACGACGCTTTGTCCCAAAGGAGGACACCGACTCAGCACCGAGGGAGCCTGCCTGGTTGCAGGTCGGTGTAGTATCATCACGGTCACGCACCCCCTTTAGCGGCAGGACGTGACCGAACGACGCTTTGTCCCAAGGGAAGGACACAGACTCAGCACCGAGGGAGCCTGCCTGGTTGCAGGTCGGTGTAGTCTCATCTCGGTCACCACACCCCCTTGTAGTGGAGGACGTGACCGAACGTCGCCTTTGGAGGATAAGCGGCAAGCCCGCGCGGACGTCGGGGTACCACGCTTCAGCGGCCGGGACCGACTCATCACCGCTATCATGTCTTTTTAGACCAGCGGGCCGCCTCCGTCCGGAAGACGGCGGAGTAAGCGGCAGGTCCGCGCGGGAGTCGCTTAGCCACGCCGGAGCGGCAGGCAGCGACATCCTGTCTTGCACCCTTGTCATCACCTCGACGAGGTGTGGGGCAATGACAGAAGCCTCAGAGATTCTCCAGAACCTGAGGAAGTCGACTTATTGTCTGCATATGCGGCAGTGGTCGCATGGCTCGGATGGAGCGCATGATGGAGCGTATCCTAGAGCACAGTCTCTGCAGCTGGACCAGATGTCCTCCAGTTCTGGAGGAACTTGTAGTACCTGAGGAACCCAGGAGAAACTGCAGAATGTGGTCTCCAAGTGTGGCGATGGACGAGTTCTCGCTACATTGGGGGAAATGGATTTCGATACTTTCCCCATTCTGCCTCATCGGACAGGTGTTGCAGAAAACATACCCAGGTCTGGAACATACAGGACCATGGACGTCATATAGATCGTGCAGAGAAAGTCCACTGGGAAGCACTACCTCACCTACACAGGATATGAGAGGTTTTTGTAGTCGGACCAAGACGACCTACATATCTGCTACGATCTCCAATGTGCTGGCATGCTCACTGGTCTTCATTATGATGAGCCTCAGTTACAGTGCTGCTTACAGTGCCTATAGTGCACTGTCATCCTAGCTCAACATTGGAGTGGGATCTCACCAGCTGGTATCCAAACTACGAGGGATATGTTCTATCCATCCCTTCCCGACCACGATATAATATCTGAGAGATTAGGGGGTGTTGACCCTACTCAGGAGGTGGTCGCTTATGACGGAGGTACCACTGGACTTACTCACCTTTAAAAGTGGTGATGGCAATAGCACTGAATACAGCACCACGGGTCCAGACTCTACAGGAATTAAACCTGGATAGAATGATCAACCCATAAAAAAGTAACTTCTTTATGAAAGAGTTACTTAAACTATACAGACCTGCGACTACAGGTCTGGAAATGGCCATCAGGAATATGGAGGCGGATCTGTTGTCAGCCATGGAAACCCACGTCACAGGGCAACGGTGCAGACTATCTCCAGATGGCTTAAGGTGGTATTCGATGCAGCAGGTAAGACACTAAACATATGAAATGTCATTCTACCAAGGCCGCATCCACATCAGGAACGAGGACCATGGAGGTGTTCATGGAGCATGTCCTCATGATAGCGGGCTGGGCCAATGAAACTACATTTCAATGGTTTCATAACAAACCTGTGGCCGTTTTTTCCCGCAACGTTACGCACGTTAAGTGCTGTCCCTAAACGTTTGTCCCCGAGTTCAGGGGTTTATTGTTGTACTAACTATAATGTTATTATTTTTCAGCTTGTTCAAGTCTGAAATACGTTAACATACTTCCTCCATCAGTATTACGGCAGTGTGTGAGCATGGACGTGGTCCAGGGCGTGTAATCACAGAGCTTTGAAGTCTTCACGAAGTCACTCACGTGACTCCGAAATGAAATAGTAAGATTAAACGAGAACTTACCAGTTTGAAGTTTGATCTTTATTTTATGAGGAGTTGCGATGAGGGATTTCGTGCCCTCCGCTCCCAACCCTCTACCATAAGATCAACTGGTATATAGAGTCTCTTCAATCTTACTATAACAAGTCATTTCTCTGTTGTTGGTTCTGTGATTCCACACCGCTGCTTTGAAGAAATGTCGCGCATGCGTGCCTGGCGGGTTCTTCACGAAATCCCTCATCGCAACTCCTCATAAAATAAAGATCAAACTTCAAACTGGTAAGTTCTCGTTTAATCTTACTATTTTACTTCGGAGACACGTGAGTGATTCCTTGAAGGGTTCAAACCTTTGTGATTTTGTGCCGCAGATTTCAAATCCCGGCTTCTCACTGCATTGATTGACTCGGATGAGAAATCATGCATTAGTGTTGACATTGCATTTAAATGCAGTAACAAAGTTTTATTTGAAATAATCAAAACAAACAGTCCCCCTCATGGGGAACTTTAAACAGAACAACGCAGCGTTGGCAAACAGTTCTGGCTCAGCAATCGGCCGATGATAAAAAGTTTGAAACATCAGCTCATTTGCCCACTCAGCGGCCGGCAAAATATGGTCGACGGGCACGTCCTTCACCTTGGCCGCCGACAGAGCTGCTGCCCTAGAGGAATGCGATGTGAACACATCAGTGTTAATACCTGCCTCAATCAAGACTTGTTTCAACCATCTTGAAATAGTATGAATTGACACTCTTATGTGGCTTTTTGTAACTGATAAACAATCCTGTCTCCATGTTACGTAAGGCCTCTGTAGCTGCAATGTATTGCATCAAACATGTTTTTACGCATTGGGATGGATCCGTGGGATATACTGAAAACACTATTTTGAACCCCGTCACACCTGGCCTGCTTTGTTAGAACAGGTCATAAATGTAGAAGGTAACATTGTCTGCAACTACTTCTATTCTATCTAGCTGTAGTTTTTGTAATGTCTGTACTCGCTGTGCTGATACCAATGTCATGAGCATGGCCACCTTCATAGTGATTTTGACCAAAGGCAGGGACAAGACGGGGACCCACACACGCAGTAATCAGAGGACCACGCTTACATTCCAAATTGCCATATATCTAGGTTTAGGGGGTCTGGAATTAAAAATCCCTTTCATTAATCGAACAACGAGAGGGTGAGACCCAATAGGATGTTTGTCTGACATCATTATTAAATATGATGACAAAGCACTTCTAGCTGTATTGATTGCACTATAACTCAGCTCTTCATCGTAATAGAGGGTTGACAGGAACTCGAGAACATGCGAGATACCTGCTGTACAATAGTCAATATCATTTTGTACACAGTAAACTTCCCATTTATTTACATAAGACATATACAGCTTTTGAGTACTCATTCTCCGAGCTGCAGTGAGCATGTCCACAGTTCCACCAGACAATCCACACTGCAGATAAAGCCTTCTTAAAATCTGCAAATTAACAAATTAATATGGTCATACAACGGATGGCATTCGCCAGTTACCGGATGCACCAGTAAATCCCTTCGTTTGGGAACAGCCATCAGGGGTTGTGTCATCAACTCCAATATCAAAGGGTACCATGGCTGAGTAGGCCAGTCGGGTATCACCAGCACCCCTGAAGCGTCATCCTGCTTGATTTTAAGCAGACATCGATTTATGAGACAAAATGGTGGAAATGCATATACAAACATACCACCCCAATGCAACGAGAAAGCTTCAATTGCTACTGCGCCAGGATCTGGTTCCCATGACACATATTTGGATAGCTGGTGGTTTAGTCTGGATGCGAAAAAGTCGACGTCTGGCCTTCCATATTTGATCATGATATCATTGAATGCTTCCTGATTCAACATCCACTCTATGTTGTCATGGAGGTTCCGTGACCTGGTGTCTGCTACTACATTGAATCTACCTGGTAGATAAATAGCTGAGAGCCAAATGTTCTTGTCAATACACCAGGTCCAGTTTTGGTTAGCCAGTTTGTCACAAGACAGCGACTTGATACCACCCATGTGATTGACATATGCTACTTCCGTAGTGTTATCAATTTGGAGCTGGACATGCAGACTACTTGTGTTAGAGCACTAAGCCTTGAGCCCCATAAAATGCCCCTAGAAGCTCTAAATGGTTAATTCCCATGTCTGCAGAAGCAAAGCTTCTTCCAGACTCCATCTGTCTCCACAGCTTGAGCTCGTATCCGTGGCACCCCACCCGAGTGCACTGACATTAGTCTGTAAGACCATGGACGGTTGTTCAAGCACCACTGTGCTGAAACTATTGGAGACATGTTGAATCCACCACTGGAGATCAGTAACTGCGTCTGCTGATAATTGCATGGGCCTATCATAATGGCCCGAATGTATCCTGAGTGCCTGTTCCTTCGCCCTCTGTAATTGCTGGTAATGCAAAGGCCTAAATTGAACTGATGGGAATGCTGCCACTAATTTCCTGAGCAGCCTGGCCACTTGTCTGATTGAAGGTTGTTGCTCATTTAAAAGCTTATTGCAACATCAATGAGCTCCACCCTTTTTCCACCCTTTTTGGCAGAGTAACTACCATTTTGGGTGAATCCATTGTGAAACCCAAATAATCAATTGTGGTAAGTGGTGTTAATTTAGACTTCCCTAATGAATGAAAACCCATAGTTTTTCAAGTGTGAATTTAACAACTGCCACAGATGTTTCAGCTAACTCACTTGTTTGTCCGATAATTAAGATATCATCGAGATAGGCCATAATCACATGTCCCTGGGCTCTAAGTAGCCCCAGAACTGGTTTTTAAACAATTTAGTGAATACTCTAGGAGCTGAAGTCAACCCATTAGGCAGTGCCTTGAATTGCCATAATTGATTCATCCAAGAAAATTTGAAATACTTTCTATGCTCGAAATGAATAGGCACTGAGTAGTATGCATATTTCAGATCTTTGGTTGCCATATAACAACCTCTGGAAATCAGTTGTTTGGCGGTAGCAAATGTTTCCATTTTGAAGTGTCTATAGAGTACAAGTGGATTTAAATTAGTTAGATCCAAAATAATTCTACATCCTCCGTCCTTTTTAGGATGGGGAAAAATATTTGACACAAATTGACGGACTTGATAAACTGTCCTCTCAATTAGCCCTTTCTTACATAAATTTTCAAGTTCCGCCTGCACCTCCATTACTTCTGTTTGTGAAAAATTAACTGTTCTGTTAGGAACATGTTGGAGAGGCAAATTACCATTTGGATCAAACTCAATCTGAAACCCTTGAATAACACTCCTAATAAACAGATCTGGAGTAAGCTGCTTCCATTCTTCATAGAATAGATGTAATCTACCCCCAATTTTTGGCTGTGTAACACTTAATATGTTTCCACGAGAACCAGGCCCTCCTACCTTCCTCGTGACTGGTGTGACCTGGTGACCCCAGTTCCTGGCAGGAGCCCCCATGGCTGCTCGTGATCCAAATGTAGGGCGCCAACCGCGCCCCTAGGTCGAAGGCCCGGCTTGTTCCTGGTGTAGCCCCGGAAGCTGTAGTGCTTCTATAAGGATATTTCCTTTTAAGTGGTTTGCTGGTCATAGTTGTTCTAATCAGGCCCATCCTTTTGGCCTCCTCATTCATGTCCTTAACTCGTTTGGCGAGATCGTCACGAAAAAGTAGGTTTGGAGGCTGGATATTGGACAGTTTGCAAAGCGAGGTGAACCTAGGGTTTATGGTGGGCCTAATAGCCCTTTTCCTGACACAGTTTATTTCAAAGTGTGCACTGCATAACAAACCCAGTGCCTCTTGATGTGTTCTTGACACAATCCCTCCATCCATTGTCCTAGCGAACGCCGTAATTCCAGAACCCAAAGGACCCTTTGCATTTTAATTTCTTGGTTACGCATGCCAGGTCCCATCTGGGCCCATATAACCTGGTTAACTGTTGGTACTTGTAATAACTCACAGTTCTTTGGAGGCTCAAGTTTCTTGGCTGTCTCATCCACAGTGAGCTCCTGGAGCTAATGAGAAACCATGTAATTTATTGTAGAGGCCAGCTCTTCTCCCAGCGGCTCTCCTGTACCTGATGGGACAACAAATGATGCTGCCAAAGGTGGGATTTTCTCCTGCCTCAACCTCCCCATCAGATTCGGGGTCAGAAGTAAACTGACCCATTGCTCTCCCCTCATCAAAAGTGAAAATGTTATCAAGAGCCCTGTTGCTGCTGGTGCCTCTAGTTCTGAGTGGCGCTGACACTCCTCCTGCTGGAGTGTGCCTTGCTGGAGTGCTGTCTGTAACAGTTCCTCCACTTGGGATAGGCGTGTGAACATTCTATCCTGCCCCGGTGAGGAATCATCCCCCAACTCCGTGGGCCTAGCAGACTTTTGAGCTGACTTGCGCCCGGCTGGCGCAGGCTCTGTGCTGTGCAGCACTAAGTCTGCAGTCGCTAAATTTTTACCCGGCGATTTAACAGGGGCAGCGGTTCCAAACCCATACTTCCGCGGCTGGCTGCGACTCGCCGCTTCCCCTTTCCCATTTTGTCCATGGTGCTAGCGATCGGCAGATAACAGCACCACAGAATGGACGTTAAACTCCAACTAAGTTTTGCACTTAACTGGAGTCTGATACTTACCGCTGAAGGAGCTCTGCTCCTCACAGCCTCCGTGTGCAATGCGGCTGGCATACTGATGTGCATGCGCACTGGCGGGGTTCTTCACAGAATCACTCACGTGACTCCAAAGTAAAATGCCCTCCACTGTCTTTTTCAACATCTATGCCCCACAAGAATGCATTCATAGCCCATTACTGTACTTCCTATACACTCGCAACTGTGCAGCCAAATTTGCTCTATCTTGCTCTATCTCAGTTTACAAGTTTGCAAATGACACCAAAGTAGTCGGTCAGACCTTGAACAATGATGAGACGGACCATAGGAAGGAGATAAAGAGCCTGGTAACAAACTCTCAATGCCAGCAAGTCAAAAGAGCTAGTTATTGACTTTATGAATCAAGGTAGAGTACATGCCCCAGTTTAAATGGTTGCGCTTCAGCCTTGTGGTCTCAGCCTGCTTAGCACCATGGAAAATGTCCTAGCCTATCCATCCTCTCTGTAGCTCAAGTCCATCCAGTAACTTCCTTGTGAATCTTTTCAGCATCCTTTCCAGCTTAATAACATCCTTCCCAGAACTGTAGACAAAATTTCAGGTGTCATCTTGTACAGTTGTAATGTGACATCTAACTCTTATACTCTGTGTACTCAAGATGAAACATGCCAAATGCCTTCTCACCGCCCTACCTGCCTATATCGCCACTTCCCTGTACATCAATTCCAACACACAGGAATGCAAGAGGTTGTAAAGAGTAGTACTCAGCCTGGTCCATCCAAGGCACACTTCTCCCCACTATCAAAAGCATCGCTCAAGAAGGTGGCATTGATCATCAAGGATTTCCACCATCTGGGCCGAGCTCTCTTTTTGCTGCTACTGTTGAGCAGAACTTATAGCAGCCTGAAGTCTCACATTGCCAAGTTCAGGATTAGGCACTTTCCTATAACCATTAGGTTCTTGAACCAACCTGCACAACACACAGGACTTTGAAGCTGCTAACTCTTTCCATCATCGACCCACCAATGAAAACTGGCTTGTGGTCTCCCCATATCCACTTATTGAAGTCAATAATTAATTCATTTGTTTTATTGAGGTTGAGCAATAGGATGTTGTTGCAGCACCAATTTCTTCTATACACCAATTCATCACCAGCCGTCATTCACTCAATAACAGTGGTGTTGTTGCTGAATTCAAAGATGGCATTGAAGCTGTGCTATGCCACTCAGCCATGGGTGTGAAGAGACGAGAGGAAGGGGTTAAACACACAGCCAGCCTCCAGGTACACTTGCTGATGGTCAATGCAGAGGTGATATCATTGAATATCATCATGGCAGAGAATGCTAGACAAGGGTCTAGCATGTGAGGAAAGAGTGGGAAATGGTTTACAAAGGAAAGGGTAGGAAGAAGGTGATAGCGTTTGACAAACTTCCCACCATTAGTGAGGGCATTCAATCCAGGATTTAGAAAGCCATATTCCTAGATACTTAGATACATAGACAATAGGTGCAGCCATCTTCCCCCCACGCCACCCCCGATGGTCCCACGCCACCCCCACTGCCCCACGCCACCCAATCTGGGCCCACGCCACCCCCGCTGACCCCCGCTGGGCGCACGCCACCCCCGCTGACCCCCGCTGGGCGCACGCCACCCCCGCTGATCCCCACGCCACCCCTGCCCCCGCCTGCAAAGATGTACTGTCCCTGCCTGCTTCAAAGTCTCCACTATCGTCCCTGTACCAAAAAAGCCAAGGATTACTGGTCTTAATGACTACAGGCCTGTCGCACTGACCTCTGTAGTCATGAAGACAAGTTGTAAGGCTTGTGCTGGCCAAGCTGAAAAATATCACAATCCCTCTGTTGGACCCTCTGCATTTTGCATATTGGGCCAATAGATATGTGGATGACACAGTCAATCTGGGCCTACACTTCATCCTCCAGCACCTAGACCGCCAGGGGACATATGCAAGGATTTTGTTTGTTGATTGTAGCTCTGCATTCAACACCATTGTGCCAGAGCTATTACACTCCAAACTTTCTGAGTTGACTGTGCCTGAACCCCTCTATCAGTGGATCACCACCTTTCTGACAGACAGGAAGCAGCATGTGAGACGGGAAAGCATATCTCGGACCTGCAAACGCTTAGCATAGGAGCACCGCAAGATGCGTACTCTCCCCTTTCCCCTACTTTCGCCACACCAATGACTGCAACTCCAGAGACACCTTTGTCAAGCTTCTCAAGTTTGTGGACGACACAACCTTGATTGGACTGATCCAGGATGGGGATCTCTGTACTCTTTTCAGTTTGACATCTTTCCTATAACATGGTGCCCAGAACTGAACACAATATTCTAAATGCGGTCTCACCAACGTCTTATACAACTGCAACATGACCTCCCAACTTTTATACTCAATACTCTGACTGATGAAGGCCAAAGTGCCAAAATACGTTTTGACCTCCTGATATACCTGCGACACGACCTTCAAGGAACCATGCAACTATCAACCATTCCTCTGTCCACCTGGCTAATTGATCCAGATCCTGCTGCAATCTTTCACAACCATCTTCACTATCTGCAAAACCACTCACTTCTGTATCATCAGTAAACTTGCTAATCTTGCCCTGTTCTGTTACGTTTCACAGAGTGCTGGAGTAACTCAGCGGGTCAGGCTGAGTATAGAGGTTGGGAGGTCATGTTGCAGTTGCATAAGAAGGTGGTGAGGCCGCATTCAAGAGTATTATATTCCATTCTGGGCACCATGTCATAGGGAAGATGTCATCAAACTGGAGAGGGTACAGTGAAGATTTCCGAGGATGTTGCCAGCACTAGAGGACCAGAGCTATAGGGAGAGGTTGAGTAGGCTGGGACTCTATTTCATGGAGCACAGGAGGATGAGGGATGATCTAATAGAGGTGTATAAAATCATGATTTGAATAGATATGGTTGAGTCTTTTGCCCAGAGTAGGTGAATCGAGGAGCAGAGGACATAAGTTTAAGGTGAAGCCAAAAGATTTAATAGGAATCTAAGGGGTATGTTTTTCACACAAAGGGTGGTAGGTGTATGTAACAAGCTGCCAGAGGAGGTAGTTGAGGCGGGGACTATCGCAACATTTAAGAAACAGTTAGACAGGTACATGGATAGGACAGGTTCGGAGGGATATGGATCAAACGTGGGCAGGTGGGACTAGTGCAGATGGGACATGCTGGGCCGAAGGGCCTGTTTCCACCCTGTATCACTATGACTATCTATCTTTCCCTCTCAAACCCATTCTCCTGCCTTCTCCCCATTACCTCTGACACCCGTATCAATCAAGAATCTATCAATCTCTTCCTGAAAAATTCTCCTCCATTGACTTGACCTACACAGCTGTCTGTGGCAATGAATTCCACAGTTCACCACCCTCTGACTTAAGAAATTCCTGCTCATCTACTTCCTAAAGGAATGTCTTTTAATTCCAAGGTTGTGGCCACTGGTCCTAGACTCTCCCACTAGTGGAAGCATCCTCTCCACATCCACTCCATCCAGGTCTTTACCAGGCTGGGACAGACGGCAACAGCTTCACACCGTGTCCCAAAGCTTGTGTCCTGTCCTGCATCACCCAAGTTATAGGAGAGGGCAAGCACCGTAACAAATTGGCTCACGATGGTTTGGGTAACATTCAGGAATGTCTATGCATGTCACATCATGAATATTACTGAAGAACGGTCTTGATCCGAAATATAATCTATACCTTTTCTACAGGGATGCTGCCTGACTCACTGAGTTACTGCAGCACTCTGTGACATGTCATCTATCCATGTTCTCTAGAGATGCTGCCTGACCCGCTGAGTTACTCCAGCACTCTGTGCAACGTCGCCTATTCATATTCTCCGCAGATGCTGCCTGAGTAATAAGATGGCGGCGCCCTGTGCGGCTGTGGCTGCATTGGCTCCCGACAGAAACAGAAATTTAAAGGTAAAAAATCACACACTTACTTGTTCAGTCCAGAGTCTGATGGTCGCTTTTCGGTGCGACTGTCAGTCCGGGTTGAAACTGCATGCGTCCAGCAGTTCGCCGGCCGTTGATCGGGTTACTCTGGAGACTCTATGGAGTCTCGGACTGCTGCGTCAGCTGGAGCCAGCGGCCTACGAAGCCGTGGAGTCTCCTACCAGCACTGGCCGCACTCGGAGGAGGAGGTGTGACAGGAAGCAGAAACGCGGTACTCATGGGGGGCTAACGGCGAAACTGAAGGCTAACCCCTGCAGGACACCGCTTCCGTCTATTCTGCTCGCTAACGTCCGCTCCCTGGAGAATAAGTTGGACTACCTGAGGCTGGACCTGGTAACCAAACGGGAGGTGAGAGATTGCTGTGCCCTGATCCTAGCAGAGACGTGGTTAAACTCCTCTGTGGCGCCATTAGCGTGGAGGGGTTAACAGCATTCAGGTCGGACAGAAGCTATGCTCTCAGTGGGAAATTCCGGGTTGGTGGTGTGTGCATTTACACTAATAACAGCTGGTGTAAAAATGCCACAGTGGTGTCAAATTATTGTTCCCCAGACATTGAGTTTTTGAGAATAAAATGCAGACCCTTCTATCTGCCCAGGGAATTTACCATTATAACCATCACAGCCGTGTACATCCTACCCAGTGCAAACACTAAGGAGGCCCTGAATGCTCTTTATCGTTCCATTAGTAACCTACAATCTACACATCCAGATGGTGTCTTCATTGTTGCTGGGGATTTTAACCAGGCCAACATGAAGACTGTTCTCCCACATTACTACCAGCATGTAGACTTTGCAACCAGGGGAATGAACACACTGGACCTAGCCTATACTAACATCAAGAAGGCATTCAAGGCAGTCCCCCGCCCCCACCTTGGCTCCTCAGACCATATCTCTGTGATGCTAATTCCTGCATACAGGCCCCTGCTTACCAGAGAAAAACCTACTGTGAAGCAGGTCAGCGTCTGGCCAGAGGGAGCTATGACAACACTACAGGACCGTTTTGAATGCACGGACTGGGACAAGAAGGCTGCAACTGTCAGTCAACACATCAACCTGGAGGAGTACACTGTGTCCGTGTCTGCCTACATGGAGAAGTGCATAGAGGATGTCTGTGTCACCAAGACCATCACTGTACGGGCCAACCAGAAACCCTGGATGACCACAGAGGTACGTGGAATGCTGAGAGCACGTAATGCCGCGTTTAAATCCGGCGACGTGGTGGCACTCAGATCCGCAAGAGCCAACCTGAACCGAGTCATCAGGCTGGCCAAGCGTGCCCATGGTCAGAAAATCCAGAGCTTCTTTCATGACCCCAAGAACACCAGACGCATGTGGCAGGGAATCAAAACAATCACGGACTATAAGACTGCTCCACCACCCTGTGATGACAACATTGAGTTCCTCAATGAACTCAACAACTATTTTGGACGGTTCAAGGCATTAAATAACACACCTGCAAGCAAAGGTATTCCTCACTGTGATGAACAGGCACTCAGTCTTGACATGGTGGATGTACAGAGGACCCTAAAAGGAGTGAACGCATGAAAGACGGCAGGCCCTGATAACATACCTGGGCGGGTGCTCAGGGAATGTGCTGATCAGCTGACACATGTCCTTACGGACATATTTAACACCTCGCTGAACCAGGCTGTCGTTCCATTATGTTTCAAGACTGCCACCATCATACCAGTGACAAAAAAATCCAACATACAATGTCTCAATGACTACCGCCCTGTAGCACTCACCCCCATTATGATGAAGTGCTTCGAGAGGCTGGTCAGGGACCCTATTACCTCCAGATTCCCCTCCACACTTGACCCATACCAGTTTGCTTACAGGCCAAACCGCTCCACAGAGGACGCTATATCCTCCGTACTCCATCTGAGCTTAGAAAATTTAGAGGAGAAGAACACCTATGTGCGAATGCTGTTCGTGAATTCCAGTTCAGCATTCAACACAATTATCCCCCAGCAACTGATAAGCAAACTGGTTCCATTGAGCCTCAGCACCCCCCTGTGTAACCGGCTACTGGACTTCCTCACTGACAGACCCCAGTCTGTGAAGGTTGGAAATAACACCTCTAACACCATCTCGCTGAGCACCGGCTCCCCTCAGGGCTGTGTCCTGAGTCCACTGCTGTTTACCCTGATGACCCACGACTGCTGTGCCAGGTTTAGTACAAACCACATCATGAAGTACGCAGATGACACAACAGTGGTGGGCCTCATCAGGGACGACAATGAGCTGGCTTACAGGGAGGAGATGAAACAACTGGTGGACTGGTGCAATGCGAACAACCTGATCCTGAATGTCGAAAAAACAAAGGAGGTCATCGTCGACTTCAGGAAAAACCGGCACAGTCCCATACCACTTCACATCAATGACAGCGATGTGGAGGTGGTCAGTAGCACTAAGTTCCTGAGGGTGCAGATCACTAACAGTCTGACCTGGTCGAATAACATCTCATCAACAGTTAAGAGAGCGCAGCAGCGGTTGCACATTCTGCGCCGGATGAGAAGAGCTTACCTCCCCCATCCCATCCTCACCACTTTCTACAGGGGCACCATAGAGAGTATTTTGACCAGCTGTATCTCTGTCTGGTTTGGGGACTGTAAAGCCTCCGACTGGAAGTCTGTGCAGAGAGTGGTGCGGACAGCGGAAAAAATCATCGGGACCTCTCTCCCCTCAATCGGGGATATTGCGACCAAACGTTGCGTGTCTAAGGCCAGCAGTATCATAAAAGACCCCACACATCTCCATCACGGACTGCTCACTCTGCTGCCCTCGGGCAAAAGATATCGTAGCATGAACAGAACATCAAGGTTCTGCAACAGCTTCTTCCCACGAGCTATCAGACTCCTGAATGCCATGTAATGGGCTGCCACCATTGTCTATTTATCCTTTTATCCTTTTTATCCATGTTTATCCTTCTGTTAATTATCGTGTTGCACAGGGATCCAAATGCAACGGAATTTCGTTTGGAACTGCATATATCAATGTATTTCTAAATGACAATAAAGTTTGTTTGACTTGACTTGATTTGACTTTGACTTTTGACTTTGACTTTGACTTTTGACTTTTGACCCACTGAGTTACTCCAACACTTTGTGTCTATTTTCCCTTCACCCTTCTGCCCAAGCCCACTCTCCCCCCTCCTTTCCTATGTTCCTTTCCACTCATAAACATCTCTCTACCTTTACATTTCACTCCTCTTTCAAATCTGCTCTACTTATCTACATAAATTTTTCTTCTTAACTTTTTAGTCCCAGCCTTAACTACCTCCTCTGGCAGCGTGTTCCATACACCCAGCACCCTTTGTGTGAAGAAGCTACCCGATTCCTGTTAATTTCTGAAATATTGGTCATAGATTTGGTGCAAAAATGCTCCAAAATAAGGCACAGAATGCTTCAGAAAGCATCTAAAAACCTAAAATTTGCTAATGTTATTTTTAATTCCTTCATCTGAATCATTAATGTATATTGTAAATAGCTGCGGTCCCAGCACCAAGCCTTGCAGCACTCCACTAGTCACTGCCTGCCATTCTGAAAAGGACCCGTTAATCTATACTCTTTGTTTCCTGTCTGCCAACCACTTCGCTATCCATGTCAGCATTCTACCCCCAATACCATGTGCCCTAATGTTGCCCACTAATCTCCTATGTGGGACCTTATTGAAGACTTTCTGGAAGTCCGGGTGCATTATATCCACTGGCTCTCTCTTGCCCATTTTACTTAACCATATAACCATATAACAATTACAGCACAGAAACAGGCCTTCTCGGCCCTTCCAGTCCGTGCCGACCATTTATTTTCCCCTAGTCCCATCTACCTGCACTCAGACCATACCCCTCCATTCCCTTCCCGTCCATATACCTATCCACTTCACTTTTAAATGTTAAAATCGATCCTGCCTCCACCACTTCTGCTGGAAGATCATTCCACACACTTGTTACATCCTCAAAAAATTCCAGATTAGTCAAGCATGATTTCCCCTTCGTAAATCCACGCTGACTTGGACCGCTCCTATTACTGCTATCCAAATGTGCGTCTATTTCATCTTTGATAATCGACTCCAGCATCTTCCCCACCACCGATGTCAGGCTAACTGGTCTATAATTCCCTGCTTTCTCTCTCCCTCCTTTCGTGAAAAGTGGGATAACATTAGCTATCCTCCAATCCACAGGAACTGATCCTGAATCTATAGAACGTTGGAAAATGATACCAATGCGTCCACAATTTTTAGAGCCATTTCCTTGAGTACCCAGGGATGCAGACCATCAGGCCCTGGGGATTTGTCATCCTTCGGTTCCATCAGTCTATCCAACACCATTTCCTGACTAATGTGAATTTCCTTCCATTCCTCCATCACCCCAGATCGTCTGGCCACTAATACATCTGGGAGATTGTTTGTGTCTTCCTTAGTGAAGACAGAACCAAAGTACCTGTTCAGTTTATGTGCCATTTCCTTATTCCCCATAATAAATTCACCTGTTTCAGTCTTCAAGGGACCCACATTTGGCTTAACTATTTTTTTCCTCTTCACATACCTAAATAAGCTTTTACCATCCTCTATATTCTTGGCTAGCTTACCTTCGTACTTCATCTTTTCTCCCCATATTGCCATTTTAGTTATCTTCTGTTGCTCTTTAAAAGTTTCCCAATCCTCTTGCTTCCCGCTCAGCTTTGCTATGTTATACGTCTTTTTTATTTTTATAGTCGTTGAATCTTTCTTCCTCTTTGGAATGAAAAGATCATGCATCTTCTGGATTATTCCCAGAAATTCCTGCCATTGTTGTTCCACTGTCATCCCTGCTGGTGTCCCTTTCCAGTCAACTTTGGCCAGCTCCTCCCTCATGCCAACATAGTCCCCTTAGTTCAACTGCAATACCCACACTTCCAATTTTACCTTCTCCCTCTCAAATTGCAACTTATCATATTATGATCACTACCCCTTAATGGTTCCTTTACCTTGAGTTCCCTTTATCAAATTTGATTTATTACACAACTATATCCCGAATTGCCTTCTTCCTGGTAGGCTCCAGTACAAGCTGCTCTAAGAATCATCTTGGAGGCACTCTACAAACTCTCTTTCTTGGGATCTAGTACCAACTTGGTTTTCCCAGTCTACCTGCATGTTAAAATCTCCCATATCCACCATAGCATTACCTTTGCTACAAGCCAATTCTAACTCCTGATGTAAATTGCATCCTATATCCAGGCTACTGTTTGGGGGCCAGTAGATAACTCCCATTAGGGTCATTTTACCCTTACAATTTCTCAGTTCTATCCATACTGACTCTACATCTTCTGATTCTATGTCACCCCAAAGGACTGAATTTCATTCCTGACCAACAGAGCCACACCATCTCCTCTACCCACCAGTCTGTCTTTTCGATAGGACGTATACCTTTGAATATTCAGTTCCCAGCTCCGATCCTCTTGCAGTCAAATATCTCTGTAATTCCCACAACATCATACTTACCAATTTCTAATTGAGCCTCAAGCCCATCCACTTTATTTCTTATACTTCGCGCATTCATATATAACACTTTTAATTTGGTATTCACCTCCCCTCTCACTCTGGTTCCTATTTCACCTGACCTTACTCTCTTATCGCTTCTTCAACTTTCCGTCCTATTTATTTGGGTGTCCTTCGTAACTTTTCCTGTATTCTCTTCCCTATTAACACTATCTTTATACTCCCAACTTATCAACTCCTCCCCCCCAACTATTTAGTTTAAACCCACCTGTGTAGCCCTAGCAAACCTGCCTGCCAAAACGTCGGTCCCTCTCCAGTTAAGGTGTAAACCGTACCTTTTGTACAGGTCACCCCTACCCGGAAGAGATCCAAGTGGTCTATAAATTGAAATCCCTGCTCCCTGCACCAGCTCCTCAGCCACACATTCAGATCCCCTAGCTCCCTGTTCCTGCCATCACCAGCACAAGGTACTGGAAGCAATCCAGTGATAACCACCCTAGAAGTCCTGCTTTTTAGTCTTCTTCCTAACTCTCTAAACTCACATCGCAGAATCTCCTTCCTCTTCTTCCCGTTTGTACCCACATGCACAACGCTGTTCACCCTCACTCATAAGGATGTCCTGAAATCGGTCCGAGACATCTCCAGGCACCAGGGAGGCAACAGACCATCCTCGAGTCTCGCCAGTCGCCACAGAATCTCCTGTCCGCATTTCGGACAATGGAGTCACCCACCACTATAGCTCTGCCTGAAGTCGGTCTCGCCGGTCGAATCTCATCACTAGGATTGGAGCCACCAACTTGTCCAGCGCTCTGACTGGAAGCGTCATCTGCCCCGACAGCTCCCAAGAGAGCGTATCTGTTTTCATTATGTACAGCCACCAGGGTTTCCTGCACTCCACGTTTACTCCTCTTTCTCATTTTCTCATAGTCACTGAGATGGATGTTTAGGTTATAATGTATTTTGTGTGTTCTAGTGCTTTTTATTGGTTTGGCTGTATGGCAAATGAAATTCCTCGTATGTTGCAAAACATACTTGGCTAATAAAGTATGATTATGATTATGATGTTTTGCAACATACGAGGAATTTGATTTGCCGTACAGTCATACCAATAAAAAGCAATAAAACACACAAGATACATTTTAACATAAACATCCACCACAGTGACTCCTCCACTTTCCTCACTGTGATGGAAGGTGAAAACAAGTTAAATCGCTTCCATTCTTTGTTCTCCCATGGGCGGGAGCCTCGAGCCTTCCGTTAACGGGATGATCTTGGCTCCCATAGCCGGCGGTCGGGCCCTCTGCGTCGGGGCGATCAGCTCCTGCATCGGGGGAGAATCTCAGCTCCCCCGCGCCGGGCAATGTGACCCCGGGTCGGGGCTGGTCGAACCTCATGTGGCTATGAGCTTCCCGACATCAGTCTCTAACCGAGACTGCGAGCTCCTCAATGTTAAAATCTGCAGGCCGCGGTTGGAGCGTCAATCACAGGCAAGGGATTGCAGGCTCCGATGTTAAGTCCACAGCTCCGCGGTGGGGCTCAAAGTCAGTCCCGAGCAAGGCCTCCAGCTCCATGATGTTAGGCCGCTGAGCGACCGGAAATACAACCCGGAAAACAATTGTATCTCCGGCAAGGTAAAAGATTGAAAAAAATTTCCCCCGACCCCACCCCCCACATAAATCAAACCAGAGAACATTGACACAAACTTTTTAAAGCACAAAAATAACAAAAAAAGACGAAAAGACAGACAGACCGTTGGCGAGGCTGCCATCGCTGATGGCGCCACCCGGTGGATACTTTATTAAAATAAAACACCCTTTAACGTTCTCCTGCCCCTTGCAGAACCAGTCCTTGCTTTCAACAACTTTTCCTTTGACTCCCATCACTTTTTTCAAGTTAAAGGTGTAGCTATGTGCATTAGTGTGGGCCCCAGCTATGCCAGCCTTTTTACTATTTACATCAAATGGTCCTCGTTCCAAATATACACTGACTCCATCCCTAACTCTTTCTCCGTTTCATTGATGACTGGCTCTGGGCTGCCTCCTGTATCAGTACAGAACTCGGGCAGTACAGTAGCGCAGTGGTAGAGTTGCTGCATTACGGTTCCATTGACCTGGGTTTGATCCTGATTATGGATGCTGTCCGTATGGAGTTTGTACGTTCTCCCTGTGACTGCATGGGTTTTCTCCAGGTTCTCTAGTTTCCTCCAACACTCCAAAGACATACAGGTATGTAGGTTAATTGGCTTCTGTAAATTATAATTTGTCCCTCGTGTGTAGAATAGTTCTAGCACCTGGGGTGATTGCTGGTCGGCACAGACTCGGTGGGTTGAAGGTCCTGATACCACATGGTATAGCTACACTAAACTAAACTTGTTTTAATTGACTATTAATTACCGTTAACTTCCATCCTGCCTTCAAAGTCACTTGGACTGTGTCTGATACATCTTTCCCCTTCCTCGATCTGTCTCTATCATGGGACAGGCTATCGACTACTGTTTACAATAAACCCGCTGAGTCCCGCGGTTATCTGGATTACACTTCCTCTCACCCTGCCTCTTGGAAAAACATAATCTCACACTCTCAATTTCTCCATTTAAGTCACATCTGCTCCCAAGATGTGGTGTTACATCTAAGGCATCTAAGATGTCTTTCTTCAGTAAACGTGGCTTACCCTTTCTATCGTGGATAGATTCTTTCCCTGCATCTCCTGTAGTTCTGCCCCTCTTCCCTGCAGACAGAACAAGGATGGAGTTTGCCTGGTCCTTTCACCCCACCAGACTCCACATCCAACACATTATCCTCTGACATTTCTGCCACTTTCAACGTGATCCCACCACTTTTCACATCTTTCCCTCCCCATTCCTTCATGCCTTCTGCAAAGACTGTAATTCCTTGGTTCACATCCCTTCCCTCCCAAACCACCTCCTCCTTTTCCCATGCAATTACAGGAGATGTACTGGGTAATACTTGTCCCTATGCCTCCTCGCTCACATCCATCCAGGGACCGCAGAGTCCTTCCAGGTGAATCAAATGTTCAGATGCACTTCGAACCTCAGCTACTGGATTCAGTGTTTCCCATGTAGCCCTTTACACCAACAAGACCAAGCATAGACGAGTTTCACCGAACACTTGCACTCTGTCTGCTAAGGCCTGTTGGATCTCCTTGCAGTTAACCATTTTAACTCTACTTACCATTCCAAGACCAACCTTTCTGTCCTGGGTCTTCCTCATTGGCAGAGTGAGGCCATATGTAAACTAGAGGAACAGTACCTCATATTCCACTTGAGTGGCTTACAACCCAATGGTGTGAACATTTAATTATTTAATCACCCTTCCCCCCCCCCCGTCCGTCCGTCCGTCCGCCCGTCTGTCTACCCTGTCTTCCCTGTGCCCGCTTAGTAGTCTTCCCACCACTGGCCCAAAAAGTCGTCCATGTACTGCAGTGATGCTTCCTGACTCACTTTAGTAAGAATTCCATTGTTCCGTTGAGGAGATATGACAATAAAATCTTCACTCTTGAACATTCCCTCACCACTTTAAAGCTATTCTCTCTAGTATCTGACATTTTCACCCTGGGAAAGGAATTATATCTACCCTGTCTACACCTCATAATTTTATATACTTCCATCTGGTCTCTCAACCTCTGACACTCCAGAGAAAACAATTCAAGTTTGTCCAACCTCTCCTTGTAGTTAATACTCTCTAATCCAGGAGTTGGCAAACTTGTTCTGCATAGGGGCCAGGACCCATGTCTGTGAGCGGATGGTGGGCCACATCTATCGCCGTAGTGTGACACTTGGTGTTGTATTTCGCATAAGTTTTGACGTGTTTTAAATTAGTTTTCTGCAGTTCCCAGGTCGCCTGCATGCTCCGGGACTGGCTGCAGTGCTTAGGTCGCCTGCGTGCCCTGGCTGCAGTTCCCAGGTCAGCTCACCTGCCCCGGGACTGGCTGTAACGCCCAGGTCGCCTGCATGTCCTGGGACTGGCTGCAGTTCCCAGATCAGCTCGTGTCCCTAGGACTGGCTACAGTTCTCAGGTCACAAAAACAAATTGAAAAAAAAACATCTGTGGGCCGGATGATTTCGGTTTATGGGCCGCATATTGCGAACCCTGCTCTAATCCAAGCAGCATTCTGGTGAATCTCTTCTGCACCCTCTCCAAATCCTCTACATTCTGTAGAGGAACCAACGAGAGAGCAGGCTATTCTAGACTGGGTACTGAGTAATGAGGAAGGGTTAGTTAGCAGTCTTGTTGTGCATGGCCCCATCGGCAACAGTGATCATAATATGGTTGAGTTCTTCATTAGGATGGAGAGTGACATAATTAAGTCAGAAACAAGGGTTCTGAACTGAAACAAAGGTAACTTTGAAGGTATGAGACGTGAATTGGCCAAGATAGACTGGCAAGTGATTCTTAAAGGGTTGACAGTGTATGTGCAATGGAAGGTATTTAAAGACTGCATGGATGAACTACAACAATTGTTCATCCAGTTTGGCAAAGGAATAAATCAGGGAAGGTAGTGCATCCATGGATAACAAGGGAAATCAGGGATAGTATAAAAACAAAAGATGAAGCATACAAATTAGCCAGAAAAAGCAGCCTACCAGAGGACTGGGAGAAATTCAGAGTCCAGCAGAGGAGGACAAAGGGCTTAATTAGGAAAGGGAAAATAGATTATGAAAGAAAACTGGCAGGGAACATAAAAACTGACTGCAAACGTTTTTATAGATATGTGAAGAGAAAGAGATGAGTTAAAACAAATGTAGGTCCCTTG
Organism: Raja brachyura; assembly: GCA_963514005.1. The sequence continues at coordinate 27,859,992 of OY740788.1, forward strand.
CAGTCAGAAACAGGTGAATTGATCATGGGGAACAAGGACATGGCAGACCAATTGAATAACTACTTTGGTTCTGTCTTCACTAAGGAAGACATAAATAATCTGCCGGAAATAGCAGGGGACCGAGGATCAAATAAGATGGAGGAACTGAGTGAAATCCAGGTTAGCCGGGAAGTGGTGTTGGGTAAATTGAACGGATTAAAGGCCAATAAATCCCCAAGGCCAGATAGTCTGCATCCCAGTACTCAAGGAAGTAGCCACAGAAATAGTGGATGCATTAGTGATAATTTTTCAAAATTCCTTAGATTCTGGAGTAGTTCCTGAGGATTGGAGGGTAGCTAATGTAACCCCACTTTTTAAAAAGGGAGGGAGAGAGAAAACGGGGGATTGCAGACCAGTTAGTCTAACATCGGTAGTGGGGAAAGTGCTAGAGTCAATTATTAAAGATAGGATAGCAGCACATTTGGAAAGTGGTGAAATCATTGGACAAAGTCAGCATGGATTTACGAAAGGTAAATCACGTCTGACAAATCTGATAGAATTTTTCGAGGATGTAACTAGTAGAGTGGATAAGGGAGAACCAGTGGATGTGTTATATCTAGACTTTCAGAAGGCTTTCGACAAGGTCCCACATAAGAGATTAGTATACAAACTTAAAGCACACGGTATTGGGGGTTCAGTATTGATGTGGATAGAGAACTGGCTGGCAGACAGGAAGCAAAGGGTAGGAGTAAACGGGTCCTTTTCAGAACGGCAGGCAGTGACTAGTGAGGTACCGCAAGGCTCAGTGCTGGGACCCCAGCTATTTACAATATATATTAATGATTTGGACGAGGGAATTGAATGCAACATCGCCAAGTTTGCGGATGACACTAAGCTGGGGGGTAGTGTTAGGTGTGAGGGGGTGCTAGGAGGCTGCAAGGTGACTTGGATAGGCTGGGTGAGTGGGCAAATGCATGGCAGATGCTGTATAATGTGGATAAATGTTAGGTTATCCACTTTGATGGCAAAAACATGGGGGTAGACTATTATCTGAATGGTGGCAGATTAGGAAAAGGGGTTATGCAACGAGATCTGGGTGTCATGGTACATCATTCATTGAAAGTAGGCATGCAGGTGCAGCAGGCAATGACGAAAGCAAATGGTATGTTAGCATTCATAGCAAAAGGATTTGAGTATAGGAGCAGGGAGGTTCTACTGCAGTTGTACAGGGTTTTGGTGAGACAACACCTGGAGTATTGCGTACAGTTTTGGTCTCCAAATCTGAGGAAAGACATTCTTGCCATAGACGGGGTACAGAGAAGGTTCACCAGACTGATTCCTGGGATGTCAGGACTTTCATATGAGGAAAGACTGGATAGACCCGGCTTGTACTCGCTAGAATTTAGAAGACTGAGGGGGGATCTTATAGAAACTTACAAAATTCTTAAAGGGTTGGACAGGCTAGATGCAGGAAGATTGTTCCCGATGTTGGGGAGGTCCAGAACAAGGGGTCACAGTCTAAGGATAAGGGGGAATTCCTTTAGGACCGGAATGAGGAAAACATTTTTCACACAGAGAATGGTGAGTCTCTGGAATTCTCTGCCACAGAAGGTACTTGAGGTCAGTTCATTGGCTATATTTAAGAGGGAGTTAGATGTGGCCCTTGTGGCTAAAGGGATCAGGGGGTATGGAGAGAAGGCAGGTACAGGATACTGAGTTGGATGATCAGCCATGATCATATTGAATGGTGGTGCAGGCTCAAAGGGCCCAATGGCCTACTCCTGCACCTATTTTCTATGTGTGTATGTTTCTGTTCTTCCTGTAATGGGGAACACACACTACTCTAAATGTTGCCGAACCAAAGTCCGGGAAAGCTGCATCATCACTACAGTGGCTTGCAAACGTTTTCATACCCCTTGAACTTTTCCACATTTTGTCACGTTACAAGTACAAACGTAAATGTATTTTATTGGGATTTTATGTGATAGACCAACACAAAGTGGTGCATAATTGTGAAGTGGAAGGAAAATGATACATGGTTTCCAAATTTTATTACAAATAAAAAACTGAAAAGTGTGTTGTGCAAAAGTATTCTGCCACCCTGAGTCAATACTTTGTAGAACCACCTTTCGCTGCAATTACAGCTGCAAGTCTTTTGGGCTATGTCTCTACCAGCTTTGGACTGAAAATGTGCCCATTCTTCTTTGCAAAATAGCTCAAGCTAAGTCAGATTGGATGGAGAGCATCTGTGAACAGCAATTTTCAAGTCTTGCCAGAGATTCTCAATTGGATTTAGGTCTGGACTTTGACTGGGCACATGAATATGCTTTGATCTAAACCATTCCATTGTAGCTCTGGCTTTATGTTTAGGGTTATTGTCCTGCTGGAAGGTGAACCTCCGCCCCAGTCTCAAGTCTTTTGCAGACTCTAACAGGTTTTCTTCCAAGATTGCCCTGTATTTGGCTCCATCCATCTTCCCATCAACTTCCTGCTTCCCTGTCCCTGCTGAAGAAAAGCATCCCCACAGCATGATGCTGCCACCAACATGTTTCACAGTGGGGATGGCGTGTTCTGGGTGATGTGCAGTGTTAGTTTTCCGCCACACATAGCGTTTTGCATTTAGGTCAAAAACTTCAATTTTGGTCTTATCAGACCAGAGCACCTTCGTCCACATGTCTGCTGTGTCCCCCACATGGCTTGTGGCAAACTGCAAACGGGACTTCTTATGGCTTTGTTTCAACAATGGCTTTCATCTTGGCACTCTTCCATAAAGGCCCGAGATGTGGAGTGCACGACTAATAGTTGTCCTGTGGACAGATTCTCCCACCTGAGCTGTGGATCTCTGCAGCTCCTCCAGAGTTACCATGGGCCTCTTGGCTGCGTCACTGATCAATGGTTTGCAGCTGTGCCATACTATTTCCATTTTTGGATGATGGATTGAACAGTGTTCCGTGAGATGTTCAAAGCTTAGGATATTTGTTTATAACCTAACACTGCTTTAAACTTCTCCACAACTTTATCCCTGGCCTGTCTGGTGTGTTCCTTGGGCTTCATGATGCTGTTTGTTCACTAATGTTCTCTAACAAACCTCTGAGGCCTTCACAGAACAGCTGTATTTATACTGAGATTAGATTACACACAAGTGGACTCTATTTACAAATTAGGTGACTTCTGAAGGCAATTGGTCGCACTGGATTTTATTTGGGGGTATCAGAGTAAAGGGGGCTGAATACGTTTGCACGCCACACTTTTCAGTTTTTTATTTGTTAAAAAATTTGAAAACCATGTATCATTTTCCTTCCACTTAACAATTATGCACCACTTTGTGTTGGTCTATCACATAAAATCCCAATAAAATACATTTACGTTTGAATTTGTAACATGACAAAATGTGGAAATATTCAAGGGGTATGAAAACTTTTGCAAGCCACTGTATCTGACTTACTCGATGCCCCGATTGATCCTTTTTCAGCTATCTACTCCAGCAGTGCCTAGTGGGGTACCGCAGGGCTCGGTGCTGGGACTGCAGCTATTTACAATATACATCAATGATTTGGATTAAGGGACTCAAAGTATCATTAGCAAATTTGCAAATGACACAAAGCTGGGTGGCAGTGTGAACTGTGAGGAGGATGCTATGATAATGCAGGGTGACCTGGACAGGTTGGGGGAGTGGGCAGATGCATGACAGATGAAGTTTAATGCGGATAAATGTGAGGTTATCCACTTTGGTAGCAAAAACACGAAGGCAGAATACTATCTAAATGGCGTCAAGTTGGGAAAAGGGGAAGTACAATGGGATCTGGGGGTCCTTGTACATCAGTCTATGAAAGTAAGCATGCAGGTACAGCAGGCAGTGAAGAAAGCGAATGGCATGTTGGCCTTAATAACAAGAGGAATCGAAAATAGGGGCAAAGAGGTCCTTCTGCAGTTGTACAGAGCCCTTGTGAGACCACACCTGGAGTATTGTGTACAATTTTGGTCCTCTAATTTGAGGAAGGACATTCTTGCTATTGAGAGAGTGCAGCGTAGGTTTACGGGGTTAATTCCCGGGATGGCGGGACTGTCATATGCTGAGAGAATGGAGCGGCTGGGCTTGTACACTCTGGAGTTTAGAAGGATGAGAGGCTATATCATCGAAACATATAAGATTGTTAAGGGTTTGGACACGCTAGAGGCAGGAAACATGTTCCCGATGTTGGGGGAGAACCTGGGGCCACAGTTTAAGAATAAGGAGTAAGCCATTTAGAACGGAGACGAGGAAACACTTTATCTCACAGAGAGTGGTGAGTCTATGGAATTCTCTGCCTCAGAGGGCGATGGAGGGGGGGTTCTCTGGATACTTTCAAGAGAGAGCTAGATAGGGCTCTTAAAAATAGCGGAGTCGGGGGATATGGGGAGAAGGCAGGATGATCAGCCATGATCACATTGAATGGTGGTGCTGGCTCGAAGGGCCGAATGGCCTACTCCTGCACCTATTGTCTATTGTCTTGTTAAAAGTGGGGATGTTTGTTAGTGCTTGCACAATGTTCAAATGCGTTTGCAAGTCCTCAGCTATTGAAGCATGACCTGGACAACATGCAATCGGGGTCTCATGTGGAAAATAATAACTGCACTCTAAAGTGCCATGCAACGAGGAAGTCTAACCACTTCCATTGGACACATCTCTCTAGTAGTACATGTCTCATCTCAAAGCTCAATTGTAGCAGCTCTGTAGATGCTGTGTTGGTAAGAGGGTCAGTGACTGGCCACCCAGTAGAGCAGGAACACTCAAGCCATCCCACCAGAAGCTGACATGCCTGGATGAATGCAGCTGCAACAATTCTGATGCTGGCTACCATCCAAGACAAGGGCAGCAGCCTGACCCTGAACCTTTACTTCCGTCATCAGCAGGACAGACTGCCCGTGATCTCCGCCCCTCCCTACAGGTTCCCCTCCGGCTCTCCTGCCACTCTATCCCGTCTGGGTGTTAGAGCCCGAGCTCGCCAACATTGCTCCGGGGGTCAGTGGTTGAAATATGAGTCGGCACGACCTCGAGGACAATCAGAGATGGTCAGTCACACCCATTTACTAGGGAATTAAAATAAAACAAGGATTTCAAAACATTTAACCATATAACCATATAACAATTACAGCACGGAAACAGGCCATCTCGGCCCTTCAAGTCCGTGCCGAACAACTTTTTTCCCTTAGTCCCACCTGCCTGCACTCATACCATAACCCTCCATACCCTTCTCATCCATATGCCTATCCAATTTATTTTTAAATGATACCAACGAACCTGCCGCCACCACTTCCACTGGAAGCTCATTCCACACCGCTACCACTCTCTGAGTAAAGAAGTTCCCCCTCATATTACCCCTAAACCTCTGTCCCTTAATTCTAAAGTCATGTCCTCTTGTTTGAATCTTCCCTATTCTCAAAGGGAAAAGCTTGTCCACATTAACTCTGTCTATCCCTCTCATCATTTTAAAGACCTCTATCAAGTCCCCCCTTAACCTTCTGCGCTCCAGAGACCATACATCATTGTGCATTCTTTGATATTTTCATATGGGATAGGAATATAATTAGGCCATTCAGCCAATCAAGTCTACCACCATTCAATCATGGCTGATCTCTCTCTCCGAACCCCATCTGACCTATCCATAACCTCTGACATCTGTACTAATCAATAATCTATCCAACTGCCTTAAAAATATCCACTGACTTGGCCTCCACAGCCTTCTGTGGCAAAGAATTCCATAGATTCACCACCCTCTGACTAAATACATTTATCATCTCGTTCCTAAAATACATTTCTCATCATCTCCTTCCTTTAATTCTGAGGCTCTGACCTCTGGTCCTAGACTCTCCCACTAGTGGAAACATCCTCTCCACGTCCAGTCTATCCAAGTCTTTCACTATTCTGCATGTTTCAATGAGGTTACCCCTCATCCTTCCGAACTCCAGCAAGTACAGGCCCAGTGCCAACAAACGCTCATCATAGCTTAACCTGCTCATTCCTGTGATCATTTTTGTAAACCTCCTCTGGACCCTCTCCAGAGCCAGCACATCCTTCTTCAGATATGGAGCCCAAATTTGCTCACAATATTCCAAATGCAGCCTGACCAGCGCCTTATAGAGCCTCAACATTACATCCCTATTTTTGTATAGAGCCCTCTTGCTATAAATTGAGTGATTTCTTTACTACCGATTCGACTTCACCTCGGCTGGTGAACCCGTTACAACTGCGTTTGGATTTATTTCACGTGAGCCTGTTGGGCGGGACCGTCGCTGCAAAGAGGCAGTGTTACTCCAGCACACTTTGTTTTATAAACCAGCCTGCAGTTCCTTGTTTCTACATATCACTGTGAAGGTCGCTTCAGCTCCCTCCTCCTCACGGGGAGTTTACTGATCACTGATATTTCACGCAATCTCAAGCGGCCTGTGCTCGGTTGGTTCAGGCACAAATGTTGAGGCGAGCTGGCACGGTCATTCAGCAGCGGGCTTCGTGCCGACCTGGGCTTTTGAGCGTCGTGCACTGTGCTGGAGTGAGCGATTGGGTGCGTTCAGGCCGGTGACAGAGAGGCAGGCGGAGTTTGTGCAGCCGCTCCAGGGAGGGAGGGAGGGAGGGCCGGCTGCACAGGCCGGCGCTGTGTGTCAGCTCTCGCCCGTCATCAGTAGGGTGGTGCGATGCCAACGATAGGCGCGGCCATGGCATTGTGAGCGAACAGTGGCGGGGAGATGTCACACTCGCCCAGCGCTCGGGCAGAGTAGCGGATGCGTCTATGTAATGAGTGGAGCTCGACCCTTGCGTTGATGTTAGTTTACGTTGGGAGCGGTGCCGGGGGAAATGGCGATCGCCCATAACTTGTCACACGCCCACCGCGGCTGAAGCTGCCCAGACCGCTAGTTGGCCGCGGCCCGGGCGCGGTCGCTCGCAAGTCTCAGGCATGGATACCTTAGTCGAGAGCACCGAGCTGGAGGTGCCCATCCAGCAGCTGTCCACCCACCCCGTCGCTCAGCAGGAATTTCATTGGGAGAACATTGTCAAGCTCTTCGGCAACAAGTCGGACCAGCTGACCGAACCCGACAGCTTCCCCAAGTATAAGTTTTCCATCAAGAATGAGTATATTATCAACATCAACCAACGTATCCTGAACAATATCCGCTCCAAACGCGGTTCCGTCCAGATGGGCTCCATGACGGCGGTAATCCCCGAGTTCTTCGTGTCGACTGGTTACAACTGCCGTGGCTTGCTGTTCCCAACCATTAACCACGCCTTCCGATCCAAGGAGTTGGAGAAGCTGTACCAGCGCTACTTCGCTCGCCAGAAGCGGAACTCTGTCGTCGTGATGAACCTGTTAGACTGCTTCACCAAGTTCACCGTTCTAATGGTGTACTTTTTCCTGACGCCCGAGACGATCGAACCCATGAAGAGCGGGCTGACGGGCCTGATCATCTTCTTCTCCACCACGCTGTGTTTCCTGGTGCAAGCCGGCAAGGACGCCATCTCCCACAACTACTTGCAGTATATCGGCCTGGCCACCTGGTTCTACCAGACGATGCAGATTCTCCTGGACGTGGGTATGGGTCTGGAGACCAACGAGACCTGGTACATTCTCTATATCGTGTTTGGCACGTACACCATGCTGCCCCTGCCGCTGCTCTGGAGTATCCTGGCCTGCACCACCTCCACATGCGTCCACATGCTGATTGAAACATTCCGCTTCTCCCACAGCATCTTGGTTCTTCACCAGGTACCACACTACATTTCCTTCGAGACTTTACAGCCTTTCTGTCCTCGGGCATGTGTAAAGACATGAAGGAAATATATATGGCGAATGCACAGTTATTTTTCTCCCGAGGTAGGACAATCAAGAACTAAATGGCATAGGTTTAAGATGAGCACAAAGGATGGAATAGGAACCTGAGGGCTTTCCCCCTTCACCTTAAACCTATGTCCTTTGATTCTTGACTCCCCCACTCTGTATCAAGAGACTCTGTGCGCCGACCTGATCTATTCGTGTTGAATTTGAACATCTCTATAAGATCACCCCTCATCCTCTTGCACTCCACGGAATAGAGTCCTAGCCTGCTCTCCCGATAGCTCAGGCCCTCATTCTGGCAACCTGTTAAATCTTTTCTGCATCCTTTCCAGCTGGACATCTTTCCCATAATGTGGTGCCCAGAACTGAACACAGTATTCTAAATGCAGCCTCACCAACATCTTATATAACTGCACCACCCTTTCAACTTCTATACTCAATACTCGGATGAAGGCCAATGTGCCGAAGGCGTTTTTGACCACCATATCAACCTGTGATGCCATTTTCAATGAACTATGTACCTACACTGCTAGAACCTTCTGCCCTGCAGCACTCCCTACAGCTCTACCATATACCGTATACCATATAGGTCCTGCCCATGTTAAACTTCCCAAATGCAACACCTCACATTTCCCTGTATTATATTCCATCAAGCATTCCACAACCACCTGGCCAATCGATCACGATCCTGCTGTCAATTTTGACAACCATCTTCGCTATCTACAATGCCAATCACTTTTAACCATATAACCATATAACAATTACAGCACGGAAACAGGCCATCTCGGCCCTTCAAGTCCGTGCCGAACAACTTTTTTCCCTTAGTCCCACCTGCCTGCACTCATACCATAACCCTCCATACCCTTCTCATCCATATGCCTATCCAATTTATTTTTAAATGATACCAACGAACCTGCCGCCACCACTTCCACTGGAAGCTCATTCCACACTGCTACCACTCTCTGAATAAAGAAGTTCCCCCTCATGTTACCCCTAAACTTCTGTCCCTTAATTCTAAAGTCATGTCCTCTTGTTTGAATCTTCCCTATTCTCAAAGGGAAAAGCTTGTCCACATCAACTCTGTCTATCCCTCTCATCATTTTAAAGACCTCTATCAGGTCCCCCCTTAACCTTCTGCGCTCCAGAGAATAAAGACCTAACTTATTTAACCTATCTCTGTAACGTAGCTGTTGAAACCCAGGCAACATTCTAGTAAATCTCCTCTGTACCCTCTCTATTTTGTTGACATCCTTCCTATAATTGGGTGACCAAAATTGTACACCATACTCCAGATTTGGTCTCACCAATGCTTTGTACAATTTTAACATTACATCCCAGCTTCTATACTCAATGCTCTGATTTATAAAGGCTAGCATACCAAAAGCTTTCTTTACCACCCTCTCTATATGAGATTCCACCTTCAAGGAACTATGCACGGTTATTCCCAGATCCCTCTGTTCAACTGTATTCTTCAATTCCCTACCATTTACCATGGACGTCCTATTTTGATTTGTCCTGCCAAGGTGTAGCACCTCACATTTATCAGCACTTTTGTGTCATCTGTAAACCTGCTAATCATGCATGTATGTTCTCATCCAAATCCTTGATGCAGATGACAAATAGCCGTGGGACAAACACCGAACCACTAGTCACAGGCCTCCAGTCCGAAACGCAACCTTCCACCATCTCCCTCTGCTTCCTTCCATGAAGCCAATTTTCTATCCATTCAGCTACCTCTCCTTGGATCCAATCTTCCAGAGCAGCCTACCATGTGGAACCTTGTCAAATGCCTTGCTGAACCCCATGTGTACAATGTCTACAGTTATGGTGTCTTCAACCTTTTTGGTCACATCTTTAAAAAAACAGTCAAATTCATGAGGCATGACCTCCATTTAGAGCACCATGCTGTCTATCCCTAATCAGCAGTGATCCATCTAAATGCACATATATTATTCCCTCAGAATACTCTATATGAATTAGTGGAAGTGGCGGCGCTGCCCAAGCAGCTGCGGCTCGTCTGCAGTCCGTCTCTCCTTCTTCTTTTTGTCTTGTTAGATGTACGTTTTAGTCTATTTTTAGTTGTGTATATGTGGGGAGTGGGGGGCGGGGATTTTAAAAATCTCTTCCTTCAGCGGGGATGCAACCTTTTCCATGTATCTCTGTTCGACTTTCCATCGTGGATCTGGCTGACTTCGGTGGCTGTGGTGGCGCTGTGACTGCAACCTGACTGGGCCCTGTGGACGGTAACATCGGGAGCTCACATGTCCCTGGTTGGTGACCGATTTTCAGGAGCTCCAGCAACAGCAGCTTCTTCTGCCCCATTCGCAGTTTGAATCGGCCCGTTTGCAGGGCCTTTCATCGCCCGGCGTGGCTTAAAATCGGCTGTGGGATCTACCATTGCCCCGCGGGGGCTTCAACATCGAAAGCCTCGATCGCCTCGGCGCACCAGTTTGACTGCCTGACCGCAGGAGAAGAAGCAGGGAAGACATAACACGTTTTGCCTTCTATCACAGTGAGGAGGTGTTTGGAGGAGATTCACTGTGATGAATGTTTGTGTTAAAAAGTGTTAATGGTGTGTTTTGTTGCTTTTTTATTGTCATGACTGCATGGTACGAAATAAAGGAAATTCAATTCAAACTTTCCAACCACAGATGTAAGCTCACTGATCTGTGGTTCCCAGCCTTTTACCAGCAGCCCTTCATGAATAGAGGCACAACATTTGCCACCCTCCAGTCTTCCAGCACCTCACATATTTAATGATGATACATCAATCGCAGTCAGGGTTCCTGCAATTTCCTCTCTAGCTTCCCACCGAGTCCTTGGACATATCTGATCAAACCCAGGAGATAGGTGTCAGGACCTTCAGCACCTCCTTGACCGTAATACTGACTGCTCTCATGACACTTACAGTGTTCCTTGACCCTCCTGACATTCTCCAATGTAAAAACAGAGCAGAAACACTCATTGTGGACATTGTCCATCACATTTGGCTCCACGCAGAGTTGACCTACGGGGTCCCACTCTTTATCTGGTTACCCTTTATGTACTTATAAAATCTCTTGGGATTATCCTTAATGCTATCCGCCAAGGCAATTATCTGTCCCCTCTTTGCCATGATTTTTTTTTTAGCTTGCTCATTAGTTCCCAAAACTGCTCCGAGGATACACTTGACCCCAGCTGTCTATACACTTTGAAAACCATCCCACTATCAATATCATCTCCAGACTACATTTCTCTCCTAGGCTTTGAATAATCGTAGCCTGGTGGTCTTAGAATCCTAGCCCTACAACGCAAACGGGCCCGTCGCCCTGCTTAAGTCACGTCGACATTTATGCCCACGTACACTGATCCTATCTGCCTGCATTACAACATATCCTAGTCTATTTCAGTGTCTGTCTAAATGCCTCTTAAACATAGTAGAACATAGAACATAGCATAAGCACAGGCTCTTCAGTCCACAATGTCCGTAACAAACATGATGCCCACGCCATTTTTTATCTGTCTCAACAACAACTGGTGCTAAGATGGTGCCCAAGCCAGGCGACTCTCTGCATGTTGGTCTCCGAAGCAATGCTGCAAACATTATGTTCCTGGGAACCATCATCTCCAAGGACCTTAAATGGGGGGCAACCATCGACTCCACAGTCAAAAAGGCTGTGCTTCCTCAGCTACTGCAGGAAGTACAATCTGCCACAGGCAATGATGGTCCAATTCTATACGGCCATCATAGAGTCTGTCCTCACCTTCTCCATCATGGTCTGGTTTGGCTCAGCCACCAAGCACAGCACCCGGAGGCTGCAGCGAATCATCTGATCAGCAGAGAAGGTTATTGGCTGCAACCTTCATTCCATTGACGAACTGTACCCTGCAAGGGCCAGGAAGCGAGCGGGCAAGATCATCTCTGACCCGTGTCATCCTGGCCACAAGCTCTTTGAATCACTTCCGTCTGGAAGGTGACTCCAGACTGTCAAAGATGCCGCAAATAGACATAAAAATAGCTTTTATCCACGAGTAGTTTCTCTACTCAATAACCAAAAATCTGTCGCCTCCTTTTGCTCTGGTATTTTATTTAATTCACATGTTTAATCAATAATGTTTTATTATTAATGTTTAATATTTTATGTGTCATTCCTAACTGTCACTGTATGTCATGTTGTCACTTGTGGGTGGAGCACCAAGGCAAATTCCTTGTATGTGAATACTTGGCCAATAAACGTATTCATTCATTCAATAACACGATACGATAAAACTTTATTCATCCCCGTAGAGAAATTGGTCTGCCAACTGTCACATCACACAAGGTACACAAAAAACTCAAATTAAAAGTGAAAACAAAAAGAAAAAGGCAAGCGACTGTTGTCTGGCTGCTGTGTGCCCAGCGCCTTTACATGAACAAACAAACAAGCAAACACAGACTTATCCCCTGGGCAGAGGATTCTAAAACTAAAGTGCCCCCCTCTCTGGGTTCCCCTTTGTTCTCCCACCGTCCCCCACGGCGATCCCCCCATTGTCTTCCCCTCACGCTCATTGTTCAGATTGCGGGTCGATTGCGATCTTGAGGCCCCACTGTCGCCGAAGTTCCCGTTGCCGCTGAGGCTCCTGTTGCCACCGAGGTTCCCGTTGCCTCCGAGGCTCCTGTTGCCACCGAGGTTCCCGTTGCTGCCGATGGCTCCTGTTGTCATCGAGGTTCGCGCTGCCGCCATGGCACCTTCTGCCACCGCCGAGGCTCCCATCTTCGCCTCCGCTGAGGCTCCTTCGCCGCCAGCTCCTCCGCAGTCCCCTGGGAGGCCTGAGAATTACAATCGCTCCACGCTTTTAAACCTCTACTCCAACAGCACCATTTCTTACTTTACACCGTGGGCGGCTCGATTGGAATCATGTATAGTCTCTCCACTGACTGGGTAGCATGCACCAAAACGCTTTTCACTGTACCTTGTTACACATGACAATAAGCTAAACTGAATGCTGGAGACACTCCCCATCCTCTGTATGAAATAAAACTGTTCCACATACCTCCTTTAAACTTTGCCCCTCTCACCTGAAAGTTGTACCCTTTAGTTGATTTTTTTCCTACCCTAGTTTTTCCAAATGTTCTGGCTGTCAATGCATCCATCAGATCTCCCTGCAACCAATGGCATTCCAGGGACAAAACACCCCAAATATCTCATTTAAATCTCCTTCCTCTCACTTCAAAACCATGTCCGCTTGTATTTGATACTCCTACCATGGGAAAAAGATTCTATCTCATCAATTACCAGTCATATTCCTGTCAGGTCACTGCTCAGTTTCTTTTTTTTTACACTTTAGTTTTTATTGCTTTTATGTATACACAAATAAAACACAAATATAACAACGAAACATATTTGTCCTTGTGCTGATGCGCTATAGGTGCATCAGTACAAGGACAAATAGACTCAAGAACAGTTTCTTCCCAAAATCCATCATCTCCCTGAACTCACACATGCATTGACTTCACAGCCTAACCCCTGGACTTTCATCTATCCACCTACTGTAATTTGTACTGTAACTGTAACCCATACTGGATATAGGAATCCTATTATCCATTCTATTTATCCATTGTCTTTTTATAGATATGTATATAGCGCTGCAGAAACTGTGCACCTTATCCCCCCCCCCCCCTGTCTTGTTTTTGCACTGAGTAGGAGCAGTTTTTAATCTCACTGTACATGTGTATAGTGACAATAAAAGGCATTCTGATTCTGACAACATTACAGTGAAACGTACAACAGTGCAGCGGGGGGTTCAGTTTACAATTAATAATGCAGTATACAGAACTATTTTCATATTAAAACATTTTCCAATAACTTACATTATTGTCTATAAAATTATACAGTGTTGATGTCTTTATTTCTATACCTAATCCATTTTTTCCATTTTCTATTAAATTCGTCTTCTTTCACTCTTAGAGAATATGTCATTTTCTCCATGACAAATATTTCCTGTACTATGTCTAACCATTGTCTAAGTTTGGATGTGTCCGCTCCAAGCCAGTTTCTTGTAATGGCCTTTCTGCCAGCTGTGAGTAGGATTTTAACCAAGTAATGGTCTTCCTTCAGCACCACTGTATTTATATTACCCAGGTATAAAATGGAACACTTCTTGCAGACTGTATATCCTAATACCTCTGTTAATTCTGAATTCACTCCGTCCCAAAATGGTTCTATTTTTGGGTAACTCCAGAAGATATGTGCATGATTTGCATCTGTTTGACCACATTGCCTCAAGCAGGTTTGCTGCCTTAGAATTTGCTTGCTTTTTATGTTAAGCGTAGTAAAGAAACAAATCAAAATTTTCCAATTAAATTCTCTCCAATTTTGTGAATTAGTGGATGTCTGTAATGTTACACACATATGATGCCATTCTTCTTCTGAGATTGTGATGTTCAATTCCTTTTCCTACTTAAATTTTACATAAAATATACTTTTAGCTTGACATTCCATTAAACTATGATAAAGTTTAGAAATAATCCTTAATGTTTTTTGATGATACGCACTAACTATCACTTCTATTACTGGATTCTTTTCTTCTAGTTCCTCCCTTTTTACCTTTTTATTGTAATAATCTCTCAGATGGAGGTATCTAAACAAGTCTTGGTTCCGAAGTGCAAATCTATCCTTCAAATCTTGAAAACTTCTTAGGTCTCCATTTTCAATAACAGTACAAAATGCAGTCATTCCTTTCTTCATCCACTCTTTAAATGTTGAGTCATACATCCCTGGTTTAAATTCATTATCCAAAGCTATCCATCTTAAAACTTTTTGTCGTTTATTCAGTTTAAGTTGTCTGGTAAGAGTGAACCAGGTTTCTAAAGTAAATATCATTATTGGATCGATTAGAGAAACATAGAAACATAGAAAAATAGGTGCAGGAGTAGGCCATTCGGCCCTTCGAGCCTGCACCGCCATTCAATGTGATCATGGCTGATCATTCAACTCAGTATCCCGTACCTGCCTTCTCTCCATATCCCCTGATCCCTTTAGCCTCAAGTGCCACATCTAACGCCCTCTTAAATATAGCCAATGAACTGGCCTCAACTACCTTCTGTGGCAGAGAATTCCAGAGACTCACCACTCTCTGTGTAAAGCTCTCTCTTGTTCGGAAAAAGAGGGAGATCTACAATAATTATAGGCAGCATGAAGTAAATGAGGTGCTTGAGGAGTATAAGGAATGTAAAAAGAATCTTAAGAAAGAAATTAGAAAAGCTAAAAGAAGATATGAGGTTGCTTTGGCAAGTAAGGTGAAAGTAAATCCAAAGGGTTTCTACAGCTATATTAATAGCAAAAGGATAACAAGGGATAAAATTGGTTCATTGGAGAGACTGAGTGGACAGCTATCTGCAGAGGCAAAAGAGATGGAGGAGATATTGAACAATTTCTTTTCTTCGGTATTCACCAAGGAGAAGGATATTGAATTATGTGAGGTAAGGGAAACTAGTAGAGTAGCTATGGATACTATGAGTTTCAAAGTAAAAGAAGTACTAACACTTTTGAAAAATATGAAAGCGGATAAGTCTCCAGGTCCTGACAGGATATTCCCTAGGACATTGAGGGAAGTTAGTGTAGAAATAGCTGGGGCTATGACAGAAATATTTCAAATGTCATTAGAAACGGGAATAGTCCCCGAGGATTGGCGTACTGCGCATGTTGTTCCATTGTTTAAAAAGGGTTCTAAAAGTAAACCTAGCAATTATAGACCGGTTAGTTTGACTTGTGGTGGGCAAATTGGAAAAGATACTTAGAGATAATATATATAAGTATCTGGATAAAGAGGGTCTAATTAGGAACAGTCAACATGGATTTATGCCTGGAAGGTCATGTTTGACTAATCTTCTTGAATTTTTTGAAGAGGTTACTAGGGAAATTGACGAGGGTAAAGCAGTGGATGTTGTCCATATGGACTTCAGTAAGTCCTTTGACAAGGTTCCTCATGGAAGGTTGGTTAAGAAGGTTTAACTGTTGGGTATAAATGCAGGAATAGCAAGATGGATTCAACAGTGGCTGAATGGGAGAAGCCAGAGGGTAATGGTGGATGGCTGTTTGTCGGGTTGGAGGCAGGTGACTAGTGGGGTGCCTCAGGGATCTGTGTTGGGTCCTTTGGTGTTTGTCATGTACATCAATGATCTGGATGAAGGGGTGGTAAATTGGATTAGTAAGTATGCAGATGATACCAAGATAGGGGGTGTTGTGGATAATGAAGAGGATTTCCAAAGTCTACAGAGTGATTTAGGCCAGTTGGAAAAATGGGCTGAAAGATGGCAGATGGAGTTTAATGCTGATAAATGTGAGGTGCTACACCTTGGCAGGACAAATCAAAATAGGACGTACATGGTAAATGGTAGGGAATTGAAGAATACAGTTGAACAGAGGGATCTGGGAATAACCGTGCATAGTTCCTTGAAGGTGGAATCTCATATAGATAGGGTGGTAAAGAAAGCTTTTGGTATGCTAGCCTTTATAAATCAGAGCATTGAGTATAGAAGCTGGGATGTAATGTTAAAATTGTACAAAGCATTGGTGAGACCAAATCTGGAGTATGGTGTACAATTTTGGTCGCCCAATTATAGGAAGGATGTCAACAAAATAGAGAGGGTACAGAGGAGATTTACTAGAATGGTGCCTGGGTTTCAACAGCTAAGTTACAGAGATAGGTTGAATAAGTTAGGTCTTTATTCTCTGGAGTGCAGAAGGTTAAGGGGGGACTTGATAGAGGTCTTTAAAATGATGAGAGGGATAGACAGAGTTGATGTGGACAAGCTTTTCCCTTTGAGAATAGGGAAGATTCAAACAAGAGGACATGACTTTAGAATTAAGGGACAGAGGTTTAGGGGCAACATGAGGGGGAACTTCTTTACTCAGAGAGTGGTAGCGGTGTGGAATGAGCTTCCAGTGGAAGTGGTGGTGGCAGGTTCGTTGGTATAATTTAAAAATAAATTGGATAGGCATATGGATGAGAAGGGTATGAAGGGTTATGGTATGAGTGCAGGCAGGTGGGACTAAGGGAAAAAAAGTTGTTCGGCACGGACCTGAAGGGCCGAGATGGCCTGTGTCTGTGCTGTAATTGTTATATGGTTATATGGTTAAAGAATGTTTTCCTCTTCTCGGTCCTAAAGGAATTCCTCCTTATCCTTAGACTGTGACCCCTTGTTCTGGACTCCCCCAACATCGGGAACAATCTTCCAGCATCTAGCTTGTCCAACCCCTTAAGAATTTTGTAAGTTTCTATAAGATCCCCCCTCAATCTTCTAAATTCCAGCGAGTACAAGCCGAGTCTATCCAATCTTTCCTTATATGAAAGTCCTGACATCCCAGGAATCAGTCTGGTGAATCTTCTCTGTACCCCCTCTATGGCAAGGATGTCTTTCCTCAGATTTGGAGACCAAAACTGTATGCAATACTCCAGGTGTGGCCTCACCAAAACCCTGTACAACTGCAGTGGAACCTCCCTGCTCCTATACTCAAATCCTTTCGCTATGAATGCTAACATACCATTTGCTTTCTTCACTGCCTGCTGCACCTGCATGCCTACTTTCAATGACTGGTGTACCATGACACCCAGGTCTCGTTGAATCTCCCCTTTTCCTAATCTGCCACAATTCAGATAATAGTCTACCCTCATGTTTTTGCCACCAAAGTGGATAACCTCACATTTATCCACATTATACTGCATCTGCCATGCATCTGCCCATTCACTCAGCCTATCCAAATCAGCCTGCAGCCTCCAAGCATCCTCCTCACAGCTAACTATACCCCCCAGCTTGGTGTTATCTGCAAACTTGGAGATGTTGCATTGAATTTCCTCGTCCAAATCATTAATATATATTGTAAATAGCTGGGGTCCCAGCACTGAGCCTTGCGGTACCCCACTAGTCACTGCCTGCCATTCTGAAAAGGACCCGTTTACTCCTACCCTTTGCCTCCTGTCTGCTAGCCAGTTCTCTATCCACATCAATACTGAACCCCCAATACCGTGTGCTTTCAGTTTGTATGCTAATCTCTTATGTGGGACCTTGTCGAAAGCCTTCTGAAAGTCTAGATATAACACATCCACTGGTTCTCCCTTTTCCACTCTACTAGTTACATCCTCAAAAAATTCTATCAGATTTGTCAGACATGATTTACCTTTCGTAAATCCATGCTGTCTTTGTCCAATGATTTCACCACTTTCCAAATGCGCTGCTATCCCATCTTTAATAACTGACTCTAGCAGTTTCCCCACTACCGATGTTAGACTAACTGGTCTGTAATTCCCCACTTTCTCTCTCCCTCCTTTTTTAAAAAGTGGGATTACATTAGCTACCCTCCAATCCTCAGGAACTACTCCAGAATCTAAGGAATTTTGAAATATTATCACTAGTGCATCCACTATTTCTGTGGCTACCTCCTTGAGTACTCTGGGATGCAGACTATTTGGCCCTGGGGATTTATCGGCCTTCAATCCGTTCAATTTACCCAACACCACCTCCCGGCTAACCTGGATTTCACTCAGTTCCTCCATCTTATTTGACCCCAGTTCCACTGCTATTTCAGGCAGATTATTTATGTCTTCCTTAGTAAAGACAGAACCAAAGTAGTTATTCAATTGGTCTGCCATGTCCTTGTTCCCCATGATCAATTCACCTGTTTCTGACTGCAAGGGACCAACATTTGTTTTAACTAGTCTCTTTCTCTTCGCATATCTATAAAAACTTTTGCAGTCAGTTTTTATGTTCCCTGCCAGTTTCCTTTCATAATCTATTTTCCCTTTCCTAATTAAGCCCTTTGTCCTCCTGATATTGTCCTCCTTATACTCCTGATATGTCCAAGAAGCGCTTTTTCTCCCAAAAGTGTTTGGATGTGGAAGTCAGGGATATATGTCTCAATCTCTTTCCACCTAGCTATATAGCTGTCCTCACACCAATTAATTAGTGGTCGAAGTTGGGCTGCATAGAAATATATCCTAAAATTTGGAAGTGCCATTCCACCTTTATCCTTTGGCAACTGTAGTGTATCGAATTCTGGCCTTCTTTCCTCCCCAAATAAATCTAGATATTAATTTATCCCATTCCGTGAATTGTTTTAATGGTACCTCAATTGGCAGAGATTGAAACCAGTACAATAGCCTTGACAAAATATTCATTTTCACCACATTTATCTTACTGCTAAAATCCATTGGGTAGGTGGACCATCTTTCTATATCCTTTCTTATGTTTTGGTTGATGTGATTATAATTGGCCCCATACAACATTGATATATTTTTTGTTATATA
This sequence comes from Raja brachyura, assembly GCA_963514005.1. The sequence continues at coordinate 27,879,044 of OY740788.1, forward strand.
TATCCCTAGGTATTTGATTGATCTTGAATTCCATTTAATATTATAATTTTGTTTGATTTCTTCTGGAGGAGGACAATTAAATAGGAGGATTTGAGTTTTTGAAATATTCACTTTATATCCTGCATAAAAATTAAATTCATCTGTGATCCCCATCATCCTTGGAAATGAGGTGTTTACTTCCGTGAGATGCATCATTATATCATCTGCGAAAAGGCCAATTTTATGTTCTCTGTCTCTTATAGTTACTCCCCTCAGTTCCCTATCTTGACGAATCGCTTGAGCCAATGGTTCAATATATATAGCAAACAGGGTAGGGCTAAGACAACATCCTGTCTCATTCCTCTTCCTAACACAAATCTCTCAGTTAAGGACCCATTCACCTTTACTCTTGCAGTAGCTTGCTGTTAAATTGCTTTAATAACTTGAATTGACTCTTCGGCAAAGCCAAATCTTTCTAGTGTTTGATATAAGAATTCCCAATTAACCCTATCAAAAGCCTTTTCCGCGTCTAGACTTATTAGGACAGCACATGTACTTTCCTTTTGAATCTTGCTATAACAATTACAGCACGGAAACAGGCCATCTCGGCCCTTCAAGTCCGTGCCGAACAACTTTTTTTCCCTTAGTCCCACCTGCCTGCACTCGTACCATAACCCTCCATACCCTTCTCATCCATATGCCTATCCAATTTATTTTTAAATGATACCAACGAACCTGCCGCCACCACTTCCACTGGAAGCTCATTCCCCACCGCTACCACTCTCTGAGTAAAGAAGTTCCCCCTCATGTTGCCCCTAAACTTCTGTCCCTTAATTCTAAAGTCATGTCCTCTTGTTTGAATCTTCCCTATTCTCAAAGGGAAAAGCTTGTCCACATCAACTCTGTCTATCCCTCTCATCATATTAAAGACCTCTATCAAGTCCCCCCTTAACCTTCTGCGCTCCAGAGTATAAAGACCTGACTTATTCAACCTATCTCTGTAACTTAGCTGTTGAAACCCAGGCAACATTCTAGTAAATCTCCTCTGTACCCTCTCTATTTTGTTGTTCTCAGAAGAAGTGGGTTCAGTTCATTCCGAAATATTTTATACCATTCTATAGGGAAACCGTCGCTGCCTGAGGCCTTGTTTGATTTCATCCTACCAATTGTCTTCTCTATCTCCTCCAGTGATATTTATGCTGTGATTATTTTATTTTGTGTCTCTCCAATACAGGGCAGATCTATTGTATTAAAAAAAGTCCTCATTGATTCCCCATCTACTGTAGAGGTTTGTGTATATAATTCTTTATAATATTCCTGGAACATATATTCTATTTATTTTGGATCACTCTTCAAATTCTGTGTACAGGGGTCCTTAATTTTGTGTATGGTGTTGTCAACCTGTTGTTTGCGTAGCCTTCGGGCAAGTATTTTAGTGGATTTAGGGCCAAGCTCATAATGTGCCTGTTTTACGAATCTTGCTTTTTTCTCCACCTGTTGACCCAATTCCATCCATTTGTCCCCTCAAATCTTCTATTTGCTTATAAGTTCTCTGCTCCTTATTATTTTTGTACTTCTGTTCTAAATCCTTCAGGTCTGTTATCAACTTATTATACGTTTTCATTCTGGCCTTTTTAATATGTGATGCCCTCGCTATTAACCTACCTCGTATTACAGCCTTCATTGAGTCCCATAGTATAGATGGGTCCACCTCCCCATTGTCATTTTCCTCTAGATAAGTTTTGATTTCCAATTTAATATCATTAACAGTTGTTTTATCATTCAGTATTCCAACATTTAATCGCCACACTGCGTTTTTCCTTCTCCTGTTCATTTGAATTGTTAAGTATATGGCATTATGGTCTGATACATCTGCCACACCGATTCTGCAATCCGTTACCTTATAACAGTCTTCTTTCTGCATTAAGAAATAGTCTGTTCTGGAGTAAACTGAGTGCAGTATTGAGTAATGTGTATAGTCTCTTTCTAGAGGGTGAAAATTCCTCCAGACATCAAGAAAACCAAATTCTTCACAGGTAGTGTTTAGTAGTTTTGTTAACTGATTCTTATTCTTCTTTTTACTTGTCGCATCAAGCCTATGATTCAGTACAACATTCAGATCACCCCCACATATACAAATTCCTTCTGCTTCTATTGCAATAATATCAAATAGGGATTTGAAAAAATGTTTATCACTATCTGGGGAAGCATAGATATTCACCAGTGTCAGGATATTATTATCAACTTTGACCTTTACTATGATATATCTCCCTTCTTTGTCTTTTATTTCTTTAAACATTTTGAATTTAACTGAGTTTGATATCAAGATTGCCACTCCTCTTTTACGACTACAAGTATGTGAGCTATAATATGTGTTTTTATATCCAAATCTTTTCAGCTTCTCATGCTCTTGTCGCGATAAATGGGTTTCTTGTAAGTAAATAATATGCATCTTAATTTTTTTTCAATTTAGTCATGACTTTAGCCCTCTTAATTGGATTGCCCAAACCATTAACATTTAGAGACATCAGCTTAAGTCCTTGACATTGCATCATTACACTTAGTGTGATTGATTTCACTGTATCCCCTCAACTCAACATCAGAACCATTCTGAACAACAAACCAAAACATATGAACAAACAAAGGTGTTTTACCTGGCAAAACAAAACAAAACATCAAAACATATATGGACTTCCAAAAAAGCGTATTTTTTCTCCTCCATAGATCCAGAATCCCTTTGTAAATCGAGGGGGAAAACCTAACACTAAGAAAGGGCCCTCTCCTTGATAAGTGGGGTAACCCTCTATGGGTCCCTGCATTCATTATAGCTCTAATATTTCGCTAATCTCCCTAACAGTCGGATTTATCTAATACAGAAAGTTGCATTAAATCAACATTAATTACACTCACATGAGGTCTGTGATGCTTGGTGATATTTTTAGAACCAGGCTAAGAAACAGATTTGTCTATGAATATACATATAAGAACTCAGCATTCTAACATATTGTGGCGGAAGCCATTGTGTTATCCATGTCTGTGCGTACCTTCATAATCATATCTCAGGTCAAGCATGAGTCTTTTGTTGGAATACTTGAAGGTGCTCCCATGCCCGTCTGATTGTCTCTGATTCTCCGTGTCTCTCGACGAACTGCCACCGCGCCGTTCGGTGGAGTTGTTCACCCAGTGGCCGCATGTCCGTGTCTCCCCGCAGCTCTTCCACTTTATAGCCTCTCTGTTGTAGCTCTCGCACGGCTTCCCTTGCGTTGTAGGTTTGGTGACCGCTATCCCAGTGAATACGTATCTTGGTAAATGGTTTCTGAAAGCGGATTCCTTCCTCTTTTAAGAAGCGTTTAATATGTTTGTATGCCTTGCGCTGTTGTACTACAGCGGTAGTATAGTCATGGTCAAAAGACAGCATTCGTTCTCCAAGTTGGATCTTTTGCCATGCCTGTTTGAGGACCATCTCTTTAACTTTAAACTGGAGAAAGTGGACAATTATGGATCTCGGAGGGGAACTAGGGCTTGGTTTCTGTGCCAGGGATCTGTGTGCTTGTTGAATCTGTAAATCTGTCATTTCAGGTATTGACATTTCACTTCTGAGCAGTTTCTCTACAAACTGAGCTACCTCTGCACCCTCTGGCACACCGTATATCCGTAAATTATTTCTTTGGGATCTGAACTCCAGATCATTCAATTTGTCGACAAGTAACTTCTGGTCTTTCATCATTTCTTGGAGTATAGTGTTTGCAACGACACTCCAAGTTTCCAGCTCCTCTATTCGGGTGGCGGCTTCTTCTGGTTTCTTTTTGGTCTTGTATTGCTTGTGCATTCGCTGCCATCTGAAGATTCATTTCATGTTTAAATTCGGCCAGCTCTTCTCTCATATCCCGCTTGAAATCGTCTTTGAATGATGTGAAGTCCGCTTTTAATTCTCTTCTCAAATTGCTGATTTGTGTACTTATGCTTTTTAATTCCTCATGGAGGGCCTCTGTTGCAGCGTCTCCTGTTTGTTTTTGGTTTTGTCTGTGTCGCTTCGGGCCTGACCTTCTGTTTCTTGCTTTTCTAGCATCTTTTCTTGCAACTTTCTGCTCTTTGTTTTGACTCCCCCACTCATACTATACTCATTAAAACTTAAATACTTGCTAACTTTGAATTTAGGGGAGGTTTATTTATCCGACTGTACGGAGCTCTCTGTCTAAACAGCCACCATGCTCTGCCACCTACCGGAAGTCCCACTGCTCAGTTTCATTGCTACAGTAAAAACCAACCCAGCCGACCTCTCCTCATACCTATAGCTCACTAACACAGGTAATTCTAATCAATCTTGTCTGTACTCTCTCCAACACAATTGCATCTTTCCTCTAGTGTGGAGATTAGAACTGCACACAGTACTCCAAATGTGATCAGAGATGTCCTCATTCTTCAGGGAACGGGGATTCCCCTCGTCTACTATAGATGAGACTCTCACCAGGGTCTCCTCTATACCTCGTGACTGTGCACTCACTCCCCATCCCCCCGACTCGTAACAATGGCAGAGTCCCACTTGTCCTCACCTTCTACCCTACCAGCCATCACGTACAACAAATTATCCTCCGACATTTTTGCCATCTCCAACGTGATCCCACCACTGGCCACATCTTCGCATCTCCTCCCCTGTCTGCTTTCCGCAGAGTCCGCTTCCTCCATAACTCCCTGGTCAATTCGTCCCTTCCCACCCAAACCGCCCCCTCTCCTGGCACTTTCCCCTTGCAACCGCAGGAAATGCTACACTTGTCGCTTTACCTCCCCCCTTTACTCCATTCAAGGACCCAAGCAGTCTTTCCAGGTGTGGCAGAGGTTCACCTACACCTCCTCCAACCTCATCTATTGCATCCGCTGCTCTACATCGATGAGACCAAGTGTAGGCTGGGCGATTGCTTCGCCCAACACCTCCACTCGGTTCACAATAACCAACCTGATCTCTCGGTGGATTAGCATTTCAACTCCCCCTCCCATTCCAAATCCGACCTTTCTGTCCTGGGCCTCCACCATGGCCAGAGTGAGGCCCACCATAAATTGGAGGAGCAGCACCTCATATTTCGCTTGGGTAGTTTACACTCCAGCGGTATGAACATTGACCTCCAATTTCAGGCACGTAGTCCCGGCTTTGTCCTCCCCTTCTCAGCTCTCCCTCAGTCCACTGTCTCCGCCTCTTCATTTCTTCTTCCCATCCCCCCCACCCTCACATCAGTCTGAAGAAGGATCTTGACCCGAAACGTTGCCTATTTCCTTCGCTCCATAGATGCTGCCTCACCCACTGATTTTCTACAGCATTTTTGTCTACCTTCCAAATGTGATCTAATCGATAAGGTCCCACATAGGAGATTAGTGGGCAAAATTAGGGCACATGGTATTGGGGGTAGAGTGCTGACATGGATAGCGAAGTGGTTGGCAGACAGGAAACAAAGAGTAGGGATTAACGGGTCCCTTTCAGAACGGCAGGCAGTGAGTAGTGGGGTACCGCAAGGCTCGATGCTGGGACCACAGCTATTTACAATATACATCAATGTTTTGGATGAAGGGATTCAAAGTATAATTCGCAAATTTGCAGATGACACAAAGCTGTGTGGCAGCATGAACTGTGAGGAGGATGCTACAAGAATGCAGGGTGTCTTGGACAGGTTGGGGGAGTGGGCAGGTGCATGGCAGGAGGAACAAGATTATAACAAGAGGAATCAAATATAGGAGCAAAGAGGTCCTTCTGCAGTTGTACAGAGCCCTAGTGAGACCACACCTGGAGTATTGTGTGCAGTTTTGGTCCCCTCATTTGAGGAAGAACATTCTTGCTATTGAGGGAGTGCAGCGAAGGTTTACAAGGTTAATTCCCGGGATGGCGGGACTGTCATATGCTGAGAGAATGGAGCGACTGGGCTTGTACACTCTGGAGTTTAGAAGGACGAGAGGAGATCTCATTGAAACATATAAAATTGTTAAGGGTTTGGACTTGCTAGAGGCAGGAAACATGTTTCCAATGTTGGGGGAGTCCAGAAGCAGGGGCCACAGTTTAACAATAAGGAGTAAGCCATTTAGAACGAGAAAACACTTTTTCTCACAGAGAGTGGCGAGTCTGTGGAATTCTCTGCCTCAGAGGGCAGTGGAGGCAGGTTCTCTGGATGCTTTCAAGAGAGAGCTAGATAGGGCTCTTAAAAATAGCGGAGTCAGGGGATATGGGGAGAAGGCAGAAAGGGGTACTGATTGGGGATGATTAGCCATGATCACATTGAATGGCGGTGCTGGCTCGAAGGGCCGAATGGCCAACTCCTGCACATATTGTCTATTGCCTATTATCGGTGTTTTGTAAAATGACCACATAATGTTCCAACTCTTCTATGCCCTGACATACGAAGGCAAGCAAGGTGCCACATTTAGGTAACTTTGTGCTCACAGCTCTGTGTGCACTAAATGTTGTACCCTTTAACCTTCACCTGTGCACTGTGGATAGCTTGAAAGTAGGACGCAACTGCAGATGCTGGAAGAGAAGACACAAAATGCTGGAGTAACTCAGCAGGACAGGCAGCATCTCTGGAGAGAAGGAATGGGTGACGTTTTAAATCGAGACCCCTCTTCAGGCTGAGAGTCAGGGGAGAGGGTCTAGCGATATGGAGGGGTATGGTGTGAAAATGACAGATCAAAGCAGATGATTATAAGGAAATGTAGAATGGTTCATTGTTAAGTTAGCGGAAGGTGACAAGGAGGCATCCAATCAGTATAATTAATCAGAAGGACAGTGAAACTAGTGGGAGAACTAGGGTTTGGGGAAGGGATGGAGAGAGAGGGAAAACAAGGGATACTTGAAGTTATAGAAATCAATAGTCATACCGCTGTGGTGTAAGCTGCCCAAGCAAAATATGGGGTGCCGTTCCTTCAATGTGCTTGGGGCCTCACTCTGACAGTGGAGGAGGCCCAGGACAGAAATGTCAGCTTGGGAATGGGAGGGGGAGTTAAAGCGCTGAGCCACCAGGAGATCATGTATATTTTGGCGGACTGAGCGGAGGTGTTTAGCGAAACGGTCGCCGAGCCTGCGCTTGGTCTCGCCGATGTTCACACCTGGAACAGCGGATACAGTTGATGAGGTTGGAAGGGGTGCAAGCGAACCTCTGCCGCACCTGGAAGGACTGTCAGGGTCCATGGACGGAGTCAAGAGAGGGAGGTAGAGGGACAGGTGATTGCAATCATGTACAGTCTTTTCGTTGACTAGACAGCTCTCACATAAAAGCTTTTCACTGTACCCAAGTACATGTAACTATAATAAATAAACTAATCTAAACCAAACTGAAAGGCGGCTTGTGAAACACATCTGTAAATCTCCTTTGCCCTTCGTTGATGTTCTCAAATTTGAATGGCAAAAGGTGATGTTACCTCTCAATATGTCATACATCTAAAGTGCCCGCAGCATATCAACACTGAAAAACCTGCCTCTGTCCGAGCATTTTCAGAATAGATTCTGGTGTCTTTCCATTGCAGTTGATTGTCAAAGGATTGTTGCTGGTCACGATGAACATAGGCAGTCTCTATATCAATTACCTCACCGACCGAGCACATCGATTGGCTTTCCTGGAGACCAGGCGAAGTATTGAGGGCAGACTGCAATTAGAGGAAGAGAATGAAAGACAGGTAATATCATGGTCTAAGGACATTGGCAGCCACAGACCATGATCTCATTCAGTTCTCTCTGCCCAGTGTCGATACTTTACCATTTCTGTGTCTCCCTATTTGCCCCTAAAACAATACTGAAGTTTCCACTTTTCCTAGACCCACCATCTCTCCGTTTCCCCCACTGCATCTCTCCGTTCCCCCCACTCCCACCATCTCTCTGTTCTCACTCCATCTCTCCGTTCCCTCACCCCACCATCTCTCCGTTCCCTCACTCCACCATCTCTCCGTTCCCTCACCCCACCATCTCTCCGTTCCCTCACCCCACCATCTCTCCGTTCCCTCACCCCACCATCTCTCCGTTCCCTCAGTCCACCATCTCTCCGTTCCCTCACTCCATCTCTCCGTTCCCTCACTCCATCTCTCCGTTCTCATTCCCACCATCTCTCCGTTCCCTCACCCCACCATCTCTCCGTTCCCTCACTCCATCTCTCCGTTCTCATTCCCACCATCTCTCCGTTCCCTCACCCCACCATCTCTCCGTTCCCTCACTCCATCTCTCCGTTCTCATTCCCACCATCTCTCCGTTCCCTCACCCCACCATCTCTCCGTTCCCTCACTCCATCTCTCCGTTCTCACCCCCACCATCTCTCCGTTCCCTCACCCCACCATCTCTCCGTTCCCTCACCCCACCATCTCTCCGTTCCCTCACCCCACCATCTCTCCGTTCCCTCACTCCATCTCTCCGTTCTCACCCCCACCATCTCTCCGTTCCCTCACCCCACCATCTCTCCGTTCCCTCACCCCACCATCTCTCCGTTCCCTCACCCCACCATCTCTCCGTTCCCTCACTCCATCTCTCCGTTCTCACCCCCACCATCTCTCCGTTCCCTCACCCCACCATCTCTCCGTTCCCTCACTCCATCTCTCCGTTCTCATTCCCACCATCTCTCCGTTCCCACACCCCCACCATCTCTCCGTTCTCACTCCATCTCTGTTCCCTCACTCCCACCATCTAGCCATTCCCCCACTCTCACCATGGAGGCGAGGGTCAGAGAGGTATAGAGACAGGTGTTGGATCTCCGGCAGTTGCAGGGGATAGTATCTGGGGAGGGGTGGTTTGGAAAGGAATGACTGCATCAAGGATGTGTGGGTGGAGCAGTCTCTGCGGAAGGTGGAAAGGGGCGTGGATGGGAATTCCCACTCACATCTGCCTATCCTTTCCCAGGCTTTATCCTGCCCCTCCTCTCTTGTGGCTTTCTGTTGCTTACAACAAGCAGTCTAAAGAAGTCCCAACCCAAAAAGTCACTTATCCATGTTCTCCAGAGATGCTGCCTGAACTGCTGTTGCTCATCGTTTTCTGATTCTTTTGATTTCCCTGTATCTCCTGTCCAACTGTCTCTTGATACCAAAGATAGACACAAAAAGCTGGAGTAACTCAGCGGTACCGGCAGCATCTCTGGAGAAAAGGAACGGGTTTTCTTTTCTCCAGGTCGGGTCGAGACCCTTCTTCAGACTGAAGAACACCTCCTATTGGGAGTGGGTGTTGGGATAGACGCTGTGTGAAGGAGAAATGTATGGAGGGCAAGTCAGGCTTTGGCTGAGGAGGCTGAGCAAATGCTGAGCAGAGGGGAACATGTGGTCAAAGTACAGTCTGTATGATTGTTGGGCTTATTTCCCTCTTGGTTTAGTGCAGTAGTGATGGCAGGTAGAATAGTGCAATGTTCCTCCTGCTGGATGTAGGAAGTCAGGGCAACTGCCCATGCCCCTGATGACTACATCTGTGGGAATTGTATCCAGGGGCTGCTCCTTGAAGACCACATTAGGGAACTGGAACTGGAAATGCGGTTGGATGATCTTAGGATTGTCTGGGAGAATGAGAGCTTCAGAGGTAGGAATTATAGTGAGGTGGTCACACACAAGGTCCAGGAAAACAGGTGCCGACTTTATCCATGGCAACCAAGTTGACATTCTGGGCTAGTCCCATTTACCTGCATTTGGCCCCTTATCCTACTAAACCCATCCGATCTATACATCTTTCCAAATATATATTTGTAAAGTTGTCATTGTATGCGCTTCTCTAACTTTGTCTGGCAGCCCATTCCAGATACGGCCTACACTGTGTGAAAAGGTTGGCCCTTCAATCTCCCCCTCTCATCTCAAGCCCATGCCCTCCAATTTTAAAATAATGTACCCTGAGGAAACAGACTGCGAGCATTGACTTTATCCATGCCTGTTGCCAACTTGTAAACCTCTAAGACGACGTTACAGTGGACAAATTGCCTATTGTAAATTTGTCTAGAATGTACACAAGTTTTTGTCTACAGTCTAGGTAAGTGGCAAATTAATCAAAGGATTGTTAATGGCGTGTGTGAAAGAGAGAAACAGGGAAGCAAACAGAGTAAAATGCCGTTGCTCTGCTGGGAGCCAGCATGAACCTGCTGGGCGGAACGATCTCTGTTGGAATGCCTATTGCTACTCCTATTGACAAAGTTAAGGGGCTGTCCCACTGCGGCGACCTAATCGGCGAGTTTAGAAGAGTTTAAAAATGTGTCATGTTGAAGACCTCCTTCGACATGTAGAAGACCTCCTTCGACTATGTTGAAGACTAGCTTCGGGAAAGTTGGACGCCAAATAGTGGAGAGTGAAGATGACCTCCTTCGACCTCCCTTCGACTATGTTGAAGACTATGACTACCTTTGATAACTTTCGACTACCCTCGATTACCTACGAATAACATGCCAACCTACTTCGACTAAACCTACGAGTAAAAAATGTAACGATTATTTCTATGGCGACCTTTTTCTACTCGCGGGCATTTTTCAGCATGTTGAAAAATATGCCGCAACCTATCTGAGGCCTCGAGTACGCGGGGACTACTCTCGAGCATGAAGGAGAGTTACAAAGATCTCCTAAGACCACGTGTCGACCATGCTGCGAGTATGAGTCGAGGGCAAACTCTTCTAAACTCGACAATTAGGTCACCACAGTGGGACAGGCCCTTTACTCTGTTTATATGTGGATGGTGAAAGACACTCGAATTCCTGCTCGTCTCTTCAGATCGCCTTTGTGAAGATAATCATCCTTTATTTGCTTTATAAAGGAAACGTTGGTACTGTCCGTTCTCCCACGGTTTATGATGCAGGAGATACTCAATGACATGGTTATAGAGGTGAGAACACTAGGAGGCTTCCACAAGATCTACGCCCATGAATATGCTAACGTGAGGTAAGTCTGTGGACAACGGCATTGAGCAGCAGGAATGGGAGCAGGGCAGGTGTGTGGTAATGGGAGCAGGGCCAGAGTGTGGGAATGAGAGCAGGGCAGGAGTGTGGGTATAGGATCGGGTCAGGAACATAGGACGGGAGCAGGGCAGGGGTGTGGGAATGGGAGTGGGATAGGAATGTGGGAATGGGAGCAGGACAGAAGTGGGAATAGGAGTGGGTCAGGAGTGTGGGAATAGGAGTGGGGCAGGAGTGTGGGAATGGGAATGGGAGAGGTTCAGGTGTGTGGGAATGGGACCGGGGTAGGAATGCATGCAGGGCAGAAGTGTGGGAATAGAAATGAGGCAGAAGTGTGGAGAAGGAATGGTAGCAGGGAGGAGTGTGAGAATGGGATTGGGAGTGGGTTAGGTGTGTGGGAGTGAGATTTGGAGTGGGGCATGATTGTGGGTGTGGAATTGGGAGCGGGGTAGTGCTGTGGGAATGGGAATTGGAGAGGGGAAGGAGTGTGAAAAGGGGTCTGGGCAAGTAGTGTGGGAGTGGGGCACAACAGTTGGAATGGGAGCAGGGCAGGAGTGTGTGAATGGGAGCAGGGCAGGAGTGTGGGAATGGGAGCAGGTCAGGAGTGTGGGAATGGAAATGGGTGCGAGACAGGAGTTTGGGAATGGGGGCAGGGCAGGAGTGTGGAAATGGGTGTCCGGCCGGAGTGTGGAAATGGGAATGGGGCCGATGTTGACAGTGAATGGGAGCAGGGCAGGAGTGTGGGAATGGGATTTGGAGTGGGATAGGAGCGTGGGAGTAGGATTAGGAATGGGGCAGGATTGTGGGTGGGATTGGGAGCTGGTTAGTGCTGTGGGAATGTAAATTGGAGAAGGGCAGGAGTGAGGGAATGGGAGCAGGGCAGGAGTGTGGGAATGGGAGAGGCACAGGTGTTTGTAAGGTGGGCAGGAGTGAGGGAATAGGAACGGGACAGGAGTATGGGACTGGGAGCGGGTCAGTACTGTGGGAATGTGAGCGAGGCAGGAGTGTTGAAATGAGAGCGGGGTCAGGAGAGTAGGAGCAGGGCAGGGTGGGAATGGGAGCAGGGCAGCAAGTTGCAAATGGGAGTGGGGCAGGAGTGTGGGGATTGGTGGGGGCGGGAGTGCGGGAATGGGGCAGAACAGTGAAGTGGGAATGGGAGCAAGGCAGCAGTGTGGAAATAGGAGCGGGCATGAGTTTCCGAGTGGGTTGGTGAGCGGGGCTGGATTGTGGGATTGGGAGCAGGTCAGGAGATTTGGAACGGGGCAGGATAAAGGGAGTGGGAGCAGGGCAGGTGTGTGGAAATGAGAGCGGGGCAGCAGAGGGAATGGGAGAGGGCTGGGGGAGCGGGGCAGGAGTGGGAATGGGGATGGCAGAGGGGCAAGTGTCTGGGAGTGGGATTGGGAGCTAGGCAGGAGTATGGGAGCCGAGCAGGAGTGAGGGAATAGGAATGGGCAGGAGTGTGGGTGTGGGAACGGGAGTGGGGGCGGGGCAGGAGTGTGGGAGTGGGGGCAGGGCTGGTGTGAGTGAATGGGAAAGGGGCAGGAGTGTGGGAATGTGAGTGGGAGCAGGGCAGGGGTGAGGGTATTAGAATCGGAGAGGGTAAAGGGCCTGTCCCACTAGCGCGCGATTAGACGCGACCTACCGTGGTCGCTTTAGTCGCCCGGCCTCGCGTGACCCTGTCCCACTGCGATCGCCGGAGTCTCGTCGAGTTGTGTGTAGCTGGTGTCGACATCGCGCGTAGTGTCCAAAAACCGACACTGCTCAAAAAATTACGCGCGGCAAAATCCTGTCGCGCAGAACGTGATTAACGTGATGACGTTTTGACGTTGTGCGTCTTCAGCGTGGCGTTGCGTGATGACGTCACTGCCCGACGTCGTGCAACGCGCATGCTCATGCGCATCGTCACGTGATGAAAAATAACGTCCTTCCTTCGGACGTCGCGCGTGTAATCGCGCGCTAGTGGGACAGGCCCTTCACTCGCACAGGGATCGCCTGACCCCCACGCGACCCCCGCGTCCGAATTTGTCGCGCTTGTCGCGTCTAATCGCGCGCTAGTGGGACAGGCCCTTAAGGAATGTGGGAATGGGAGCGTGGCAGGAATGTGGGAATGGGAATTGGGCAGAAGTGGGTGGGACTGGGAGCGGTTCAGGACTGTGGGTTTTGGAATGGAAGAGAGGCAGCTGTATGGAAATTGGTGGAGAGCAGGATTTTGGGAATGGGAGCAGCATGGATGTGTGTGAGTGCGATCATAGCAGGAGGGTGGGAACGGGTCAAGAGTGTAAGAATGGGACCGAGACAGGAGAGTGGAAATGTGTGGGAGTGCAATTGGGAGCGGAGTAGGAGTGTGGGAATGGGAGTGGGTCGTGACTGCGGGATTATGGAATTGGGAATGGGAGTGGGGCAGCAGTGTGGAAATCGGAACGGGGCAGGATTGTGGGAATTGGAGCGGGGCAGGACTGGGGAAGAGGGTGGGGCAGGAGAGTGGAAGTGGGAGCGTTACAGGATTGTGCGAATGGAAGCAGGGCAGGATTGTGGGAGTGGGATTGGGAGTGGCGCTGCAGCATGGGGATGGGAGCAGGACATCCTTGTGGGAGCGAGGCAGAAGTGTGAAAATGGGAGCGAGTCAGGAGTGTTGAAATGGGAGCAGGGAAGGAGTGTGGGAATGTGAGCAGGGCAAGAGTGTTGGAATGCGAGCGGGGTAGGAATGTGGGAATCCGAGCGGTGCAGGAGCTAAACCAGGGGCCACACTTTGAATAAAGGGGAGGCCATTTAAGACTGAGGTGAGAAAAAGCTTTTTCACCCAGAGAGTTGTGAATTTGTGGAATTCCCTGCCCCAGAGGGCAGTGGAGGCCAAGTCACTGGATGGATTTAAGGGAGAGTTAGATCAAGGGATATGGGGGGGGAAGGCAGGCACGGGTTATTGATTGGAGACGATCAGCCATGATCGCAATGAATGGCGGTGCTGGCTCGAAGGGCCGAATGGCCTCCTCCTGCACCTATTTTCTATGTCTATGTTTAGGAGTGTGGGAATATCAATAGGGTCTAAAAACATAGACAATAGGTGCAGGAGTCACCCTTCGAGCCAGCATTCAATATGATCACGGCTGATCATCCTCAATCAGTACCCTGTTCCTGCTTTTTCTCCATATCCCTTAATTCCATTAGCCCAAAGAGCTAAATCTAACTTTCTCTTGAATACATTCGGTGAATCGCCCTCCACTGCCTTCTGTGGCAGAGAATTCCACAGATTCACAACTCTCTGGGTGAAAACATTTGGGAGCTGGAGTCGGCAGGAGTGTGGGAAAGGGAATGGGAATGGGGCATGATTGAGGGAATGGGAACGGGTAAAGGAGTGTCAGAATGAGAGCGGGGCAGGAATGTGGGAATTGGGGAGGGTCAGGAGTGTGGAATGGGAGTGTGCTAGCACCGCGGGAATGGGAGCAGGGCAGGAGTGTGGGGATGGGGGCCACGCAGTAGTGTGGGGAGGAGTGATGGAATGGGAGCTGGGCACGAGTGCGGGAATGGGATCCGAGCAGGAATATGGGGATGAGAGCGTGGCGGGTGTATGACAATGAGAGCCGGGCAGGAGTATTGAAATAGGAATGGGGTAGAAGTTTGGAGTGGATTATGAGCAGGGCGGGAGTGTGGGAGTGGGATTGGGTGCAGGGAAGCAGTGGGATTGTGAGTGGGAGCGGGCAGGAGTGTGGGATTGGAAAAGGGATCGAGGAGTGTGAAGAGGGAATGGGAGTAGGGCAAGAGTGGGAATGGGATTGGGAGTGGGATAGGAATGTGTAGTAGGATTGGCAGCAGAATTGAGGGTGTGGGACGGAACGGCATTGTGCTGTGGGAATGGGAATTGGAGAGAGGCAGGAGTGAGGGAATGGGAGCACAGCAGGAGTGTGAGCATGGGAGCTGGTCAGTATATTGGGAATGCAATTGGGAGCAGAGTAGGAGGTGGGAATGGGAGAAGGCAGCAGTGTGAAAATGGGGGAAAGCCAGGAGTGTGGGAATGGCAGAGGGGCAGCAGTGTGGAAACCGGAGCGGGGCAGGAGAGTGGGAGTGGGACAGGATTGTGGGAGTGGGAGCAAGGCAGGAGCATGGGAGTGGGATTGGAAGCGGAGTAATAGTGTTGGAATGGGTGTGGGGCTGCAGCGTGGGAGCGGGTCAGGAGTGTGAAAGTGGGAATGAGTCAGGAGTGTGGGATGCGAGCGGGGCAGGTGTGGGAATGGGAACAGGGCAGGTGTGTGGGAATGCAAGTCAGGAGTGTGGGAGCGGGGCAGGAGTGTAGGAATAGGAATGGAGCAGTGTTAGTGGGGGAGTGAGATTGGGAGTGGGGCAGGAATGTGCGGGGGCAGAATTGTGGGTGTGGGATTGGGAACGGGGAGGAATGTGGGAATGGGAGCGGCACAGTATTGTGGTCATGGGAATCGGAGCGGGACAGGAGTGTGGGAATGTGAGCAGGCAGGCGTGTGGAAATAGGAGTGAGGCAGGAGTGTGGAAATGGGATCGGTGGGAGTGTGAGATTGGGAGCGAATGAGGAGTGTGGGATTAGAAGCGGGACAGGAGTGTGGGAATGGGAGAGGGACGAGTGTGGATTGGAAAAGAGAGCGGGACGGAAGTGTGGGAATGGGAGTGGACAGGAATATAGGAATGGGAGCGGGGCTGGAATGTGTGATTGGGAGCGAGGTAGGTGTGAGAATGGGAGCAGGGCAGGAGCGTGGGACTGGCAGCAAAGCATGATTGTGCGAGTGGAATTGGGAGCAGGGCAGGAGAATGGGAATGGAAGTGGATGAGAAGTGTGGGATTGGAAAAGAGAGTTTGGGAATGGGAATGGGGCAGCAGTGTGGATAGTGGAGCGGGGCAAGATTGTGGCAGTTAGGACAGCAGGAGTGTGGGAATGGAATTGGGCAGGAGTGTGGAAATGGGAGCCGGGGTAGGGGATTGGGAGTGGGTGCGCTAAGGATTGTGGGAATGGGAGAAGGGCTGGAGTGTAGAATTAGATGTGAGACAGGAGTGTGGGATTGGGAACGGGTCAGGAATGTGGGAATGGGAGCCAGGCAGGAGCGTGGGATTGGAAAGGAGAGCGGGATGGGTATGGGAGCGGAGCAGGAATGTGGGAATGTGGCGGGGCTGAAATGTGGGATTGGGAGTAAGGCAGGAGTGTGGGGATACGGTCGGGGCAGTAGTTTAGGAATGTGAGCGGGACAGGAGTGTGGGGATGGGATCCGGGCAGGAGTGTGGGAATGAGAGCGTGGCAGGTGTATGAGAATGTGAGCCAGGTAGGAGTGTGGAAATAGGAATGGGGCGGAAGTTTGGAGTGGATATGGGAGAAGGGTAGGAATGTGGGAGTGGGATTGGGAGTGGGTCAGGAGTGTCGGAATAAATCAGTTCGGTATTCTGAAAAATGCAAGGAATATTGGGATTTTTCAAAAGTCATTCGAGAATAAAAAAGTAAATGGGGTGCCTGGTAGCGGGGGAGAGCGGGGTGTAACAGCGAGACAGAGGGGGTAGAGTGGGAGACACGAAGAGATGGTGAGAGGTGGGGGAAGAGATGTTTCAGTTAGACACGCAACCACCGGTAAAGCCACGGCTCGTTGCTTCCAGGAGAGTCGAGAAAATGTCCTCAATTGTGAGAATGCAATTGCAGAACCCCCTCGTCTCAACCATGCTGGAGATTTCCGCGGGCGCAAGGAACAAATGACCCAAAGTTTGCCCCAGCTCCACTTTGTTTGTCCCGCCGGCGGGACGGGCAGGCGTTGGTGCTTCTTTTCTGCGCCGCCTGCGGGCCTGGGCCGCCACTACGACGAGACAACGCTCCGCCGGGATAGGCTGAGCCGGGCTGGAGCCAGCGCCCCCCTGCTAACGCCGGCCCGGGGCCGTCCCCAGCCGGGACACTCCGGCAGGGACGGGGACGATCCAGCAGTGGCTGGATCGGGACGAGACCCAGGTCTGCACCCATGCAGCGGCAAGCCCGCCGCCAGCTTTTAGCCCGAGCCACCTATGACATGTGCTGTCATGCACAGCCGGAATACCGAACTGCCTTAGAGGAGAGGGACCGATTTGTGTGAATACGAGCGGGGCAGGAGTGTGGAAATGGGAGTGAGACAGGAATGTGGGAGTGGGAATGGGAGTAGGGCAGGGGTGTGGGATTGGGAGCAGAGTACAAGTGTGGGAATTGGAGCGGGACATCAGTGTGGGGTGGGGCAGGAGTGCAGGATTGGGAGCGGGGCAGGAGTGGGAATAGGAATGGGAGCGGGACAGGAGTGTGTTGGGGGGGGCAGAATTGTTGGTGTGGGATTAGGAGTGGGAATGGGAGCGGGGCAGGAGTATGTGACTGGGATTAGGAGCGGGGCAGGGGTGTGGGAATGGGAGTGGGGCAGGGGTGTGTGGGGGGCAGAATTGTGGGTACGGGATTGGGAACGGGTCGGGAATGTGGGAATGGGAGCGGGGCAAAATTGTGGGATTGGCAATCGGAGAGGGACGGGAGTGTGGGAATGGGATCGGGCGAGAGTGGGATTGGGAGCAGTGAGTGTGCGATTAGAAGCAGGACAGGAGTGTGGGAATGGGAACGAGGCAGGTGTGTGGGTTTGAAAAAGAGAGCGGGATGGGTGTGCGGGAATGGGAGCGGAGCAGGAATGTGGGAATGGGAGCAGGGCTGGAATGTGGGATCGTGAGCGAGGTAGTGTGGGAATGGAAGCAGGGCAGGAGTGCGCAAACAGGGCAGGAGTGTGAAATTGGGAGCAAGTCAGGAGTGCAGGAATGCGAGCGGGACAGGGATGTGGGAATGTGAGTGGGGCAGGAGTGTGGGTGTGGGTGCAGGGAAAGAGTGTGAGGTGTGGGTGCGGGAACGGGACAGGAGTGGGAATGTGAGCGGGGCTGGAGTGTGGGCATAGGAACGGGGTAGAAAATGTGGAAAATGGATCAGGGATCGAGTGAGGGAATGGAAGCTATACAGGAGTGTGGTAGTGGGAATGGGAGCAGGGCAGGAATGTGGGAATGGGAGTGTCACAGGGGTGGGAGTGGGAGTGGGGCAGGAATGTGAGAATGGGAGTGTCACAGGGGTGGGAGTGGGGCAGGAATGTGAGAATGGGAGTGTCACAGAGGTGTGGGAATGGGAGCGGGCAGGAATGTGGGAATGGGAGTGTCACAGGGGTGGGGGTGGGAGCGGGAGCAGGGCAGAAATCTGGGAATGGGAGTGTCACAGGGGTGCAAGAATGGGAGCGGGACAGGAATGTGGGAATGGGAGCGTCACAGGGGTGTGGGAGTGGGAACGGGGCAGGAATGTGAGAAAGGGAGCGAGGCAGATGTGTGGGAATGGGATCCGGGCAGAATTGTGGGGATCAGAATACAGAAGTGTGGAGTGGTTATGGGAGCAGGGAAGGAGTATGGGAGTGGGATCATTGGTAGTGGGGCAGTAGTGTGGGAGTGGGGAGCAGGACATGGGTTTTGGAAAGGGAACGGGGCAGGAGCGTAGAGATGGGCGTGGGGCCGGAATGTGGTAGTGGGAATGGGAGTAGAGCAGGAGTCTGGGAATGTGAAGGGGAGCGTGGCAGGAGTGTGTTTGTGAGATTGGGAGCAGTGTGGGACTGTGGGAAAGGGAGCAGGGAAGGAGTGTGGGAGTAGGAATTTGGGAGGGGAAGCTGTGTGGAAATAGGAGCAGAGCATGAGTGTGGGAACAAGAAAGATGTGGGTGAGTGCGAGAGAGGCAGGAGTATGGCTGTGGGTGTGACAGGGACCGGGACAGGTGTGTGGGAATGGGAGGACAGGATAGTGGTAATGCGAGCAGGAGCACTGTGGGTGTGTAGGAATGGGAGCGGGGCGGGAATGGGAGCGGGGCGGGCGTGGGGGAATGGGAGCGGGGCGGGCGTGGGGGAATGGGAGCGGGGCGGGCGTGGGGGAATGGGAGCGGGGCGGGGGAATGGGAGCGGGGCGGGCGTGGGGGAATGGGAGCGGGGCGGGCGTGGGGGAATGGGAGCGGGGCGGGCGTGGGGGAATGGGAGCGGGGCGGGCGTGGGGGAATGGGAGCGGGGCGGGCGTGGCGGAATGGGAGCGGGGCGGGCGTGGCGGAATGGGAGCGGGGCGGGCGTGGCGGAATGGGAGCGGGGCGGGCGTGGGGGAATGGGAGCGGGGCGGGCGTGGGGGAATGGGAGCGGGGCGGGCGTGGGGGAATGGGAGCGGGGCCGGCGTGGGGGAATGGGAGCGGGGCCGGCGTGGGGGAATGGGAGCGGGGCAGGCGTGTGGGAATGGGAGCGGGGCAGGCGTGGGGGAATGGGAGCGGGGCAGGCGTGGGGGAATGGGAGCGGGGCAGGCGTGGGGGAATGGGAGCGGGGCAGGCGTGGGGGAATGGGAGCGGGGCAGGCGTGGGGGAATGGGAGCGGGGCAGGAGTGGGGGAAATGGGAGCGGGGCAGGAGTGGGGGAATGGGAGCGGGGCAGGAGTGGGGGAATGGGAGCCAGGCAGGATTGCTGGAATGAGAACCAGGCTGGAGTGTGGGAACGGGAAAGGGGCAGGAATGTGGGAAAGGGAGCGGGGCAGGATTGTAGGAATGGGAATGGGAATGGGAGCGGGGCAGGTGTATGGGAATGGGAGAGGGACAGGAGTGTGGGAATACGAGTGGGAGCAAGTCAGGAATGTGGGAATGGGATTGTGGCAGGATTGTGGAATTGGGAATGTGGCAGCAGGATGGGAGTGGGAGTGGGAGCAGCTGTGTGGATATCGCGAGGGACGGGTGTGGGAGTGGGTTTGGGCGTGTAGGAATGCGAGTGGGGCAAGGATGTGGGAATGTGAGCGAGGCAGGAGTGTGGATGCAGGGAAAGAGTGTGAGGTGTGATCTGGCACGGGTAGCGGGTTGGCTGGGTGGCAGAAAACAGAGTGGCAATAAAGGGGTATTTTTCTGGTTGGCTGCCAGTGACTAGCGGAGTTCCACAAGGGTCTTCACGTTGTATATTAATTATTTGGTTGAGGGGATTGAAGGCTTTGTGGCAAAGTTAACGGATGACAATAACATAGGTGGCAGTGGTGGTGGGTGGGGGGGGGTGGGTGTGGAGGCAGGAAGTGTAGAGAAAGCAGCGACTCTGCAGAAGGACTTGGAGAGGTTGGGAGAGTGGGCAGAGAAATGGCAGATGGAATATAGTGTAGCAAAGTGTAGAGTCATGCATTTTGGTATGAGGAAGAAATACTTAGACTATTTTCTAATGTGTTAGAATCCAGAAATCGGAGGTGAAAAGGGATTTGGGAGTGCTGGTGCAAGATTCCCAAAAATTTAATCTGCAAGTCAAATTAGTAGTAAAGAAAGTAAACTCAATGCTATCATTTATTTCAAGAGGGCATGTATACAAAAACAGGGATGTAATGTTGAGGCTGTATAAGGCACTGGTCAGGCTGCATTTGGAATATTGTGAGCAATTTTGAGCACCATATCTGCAGAAGGATGTGATGGCTCTGGAGAGGGTCCAGAGGAGGTTTACAAGAATGATCCCAGGAATGATAAGGTTAACCTATGATGAGCGTTTGTCGGCACTGGGCCTGTACTCACTGGAGTTTAGATGAATGAGGGGCGACCTGATTGAAACATACAGAATAGTGAAAGGCTTGGATAGAGTGGATGTGGAGAGGATGTTTCCACTAGTGGGAGAGTCTAGGACTAGAGGTCATAGCTTCAGAATTAAAGGATGTTCTTTTAGGAAGGAGATGAGAAGGAATTTCTTTAGTCAGAGGGTGGTGATCTGTGGAATTCTTTGCCACAGCAGGCTGTGGAGCCCGTCAGTGGATATATTTAAGGCAGAGATAGATAGATTCTTGATTAGTATGGGTGTCAGAGGTTCCGGGGAGAAGGCAGAAGAATGGGGTTAGGAGGGAGAGATAGATTAGCCATGATTGAACGGAGGAGTCAACGATTGGCCAAATGGCCTAATTCTATTCCTATCCCAATGACATGGGAATGGGAACAGGGCAGGAGTGACAGCGGTTAATGGGAGGGGGGCAGGAGTGTGGGAATGGCAATAGGAGTGGGGCAGGAGTGTGGGAATTGGATGGGGGCAGGAGAGTTGGAATGGGAGCGGGTAAGAAGTGTTGGAATGGGAGCGGGGTATGAATGGGAATGGGAGCAGGGAAGGAGTTTGGGAATGGAGTGGGCAGGAGTGTGGGAGTGGGAATGGGGCATGAGTGTGGGAGCGGGAGCGGGACTAGAAAGTGAGAATGGGAGCCGGGCAGGAGTGTGGGGGAGGGGGAGGTGTGTGAAACTGGGAGCGGGGCAGGAATGTGGGAATGGTAGCGGTTGAGGAGTGTAGGAATGGGAGAAGGACATGAGTGTGGGAATGCGTGCAGGAGTGGAGCAGGACTGTAGGAATGGGAGCGAGGCGGGAGTGTGGGAAAGGGAAGTGGCTGGAGCGTGGGAATGGGAGCGGGCCAGGAGGTAGAAATGAGAGTGGGGCAGGTGCATGGGAATGGCAGCGGTGCAGTAGTATGGAAGTGGGAGCAGGTTAGATGTGGGAATGTGTGCAGTGCAGGAGAGTGGGAATGGGAACAGGGCAAGTGTGGGATTGAGAATGGGAGCGTGGCAGGCATGTGGGATTCGGAGTGGGCAATAGAGTGGGAATGGGAGCGGGTAGGAGCGTGAGCAGGGGAAGAGAGTGGGAGTGGGGCAGGACTGTGAGAGTGGGAATGGGGCAAGAGTGTGGGAATGGTAGCAGAAGTAGGAATGGGAACAGAAGGATTGTGGGAGTGGGAATGGGAATGGGGCAGGAGTATGGGAGCGTTGGCAGGATTGTGGGAGTGAGAGCGGGAGTGTAGCAGGAGTGTGGGATTGGAAATGGGAATGGGAGTAGGACGGGTGTGAGTGGGAATGGATGCGTGGCAGGAAAGTGGGTATGGGACTGGGGCAGGAGTGGGAATCGGAGTGGGGCAGGAATTTAGGAATGGGAGCGTGCCAGTAATGTGGGAGTGGGAGCGGGGCAGGAGTCATATAGTGATACAGTGTGGAAACAGGCCTTTCGGCCCAACTTGCCCACACTGGCCAACATGTCCCAGCTACACGTCCCATCTGCCAGCATTTGGTCCATATCCCTGCAAACCTGACGTATCCATGTACCTGCCTAACTGCTCGTTAAATGTTGGCCTCCTCTGGCAGCTTGTTCTGTACACCCGCCCTCCTTTGTGTGAAAAAGTTACACTTAGATTCATATAAAATCTTTCCCCCTTCACCTTGAACCCATGTCCACTGGTCCTCGATTCGCCTACTCTGGGCAAGAGACACTGTGCATCTACCCAACCTATTCCTCTCATGATCTTATACACCTCTACAAAATCTATGTAATAAGATCTATATAAGATCTCCTCATCCTCCTGCGCTCCAAGGAATAGAATCCCAGCCTACTCAACCTTTCCCTATAGCTCACACCCCCTAGTCCTGGCAACATTATCGTAAATATTCTCTGGACCCTTTTCCAGCTTGGCAACATCTTTCCTACAACATGGTGCCCAGAACTGAACACAATACTTTAGATGTGGTGGCACCAACGTCTTATAAAACTGCAACATGACCTCCCAACTTCTATACTCAATAGTCGAGCTGATGAAGGCCAATGTGCCAAACGTTTTTTTGACCACCCTATCTACCGGTGACTCGACCTTTAAGGAACCATGCACCTGCACTCATAGATCCCTCTGCTCCACAACATTCCCCAGAGGCACCATTCACAGTGTATGTCCTGCCCATGTTAGACTTCCCAAAATGCAACACCTCACATTTCTCTGCATTAAATTCCATCAACCATTCCTCAGCCCACCTGATCCAGATCCTTTTTCACAACCATCTTCAGTCAGCAAAACCACTCATTTTTGTGTCATCTGCAAACTTGCTAATCTTGCCATGTATATTCTCATCAAAATTATTGATATGTGGGAGAGTGTATGGGAGCGTGGCTGGAGTGTGGGAGTGGGAGTGTATGTAACGAGTTATATAAAGAGCAAGAAAGAGGCAAGAGTGGACATTAGACCACAACAGAATGATGCAGGAGAAGTGATAATGGGGAATAAAGAAATGCCGGAGGAGTGGAATAACTTTTTAACATCAGTCTTCACAGTGGAACACACCAGCAACGTGCCTGAAATTCACGAGAGTCAGGGGGTGGAAGTTAGTGGAGTGGCTATTACTGGGGAGAAGGTGCTTGGGAAGCTGAAAGTGGATAAGTCACCTGGACCAGATGGACTGCACCCTAGGGTTCTGAAAGTGGTGCTTGTCGCGATTGTCGAGACATTGACAGTGATATTTCAAGAGTCACTAGAGACAGGTGGATCCAGAAATCGGAGGTGCAAAGGGATTTGGTGCAAGATTCCCAAAAGATAATCTGCAAGTTGAATCAGTAGTAAAGAAAGCAAAGTCAATGCTAGCATTTATTTCAAAGGGGCTTGTACAGTGCATTCAGAAACCTTCACTTTTTCCATATTTTGTTACGTTACAGTTAAAATGGATTAATTTTTTTTTTAATCATCAATTTACACACAATTCCCCATAATAAAAAACAAAACAATTTAGAAATTTTTGCTAAGTAACTAAAAATAAATAATTGAAATACCACATTTACCACTCTACCATAAAGGCCTGATTGGTGGAGTGCTGCAGATATAGTTGTCTTTCTGGATGTTTCTCCTATCTGGAGCTCTTGTCAGAGTGACCATCAGGTTTTTGGTCACCTCCCTGACCAAAACCATTTTCCCCCGATTGCTCAGTTTGGCCAGACAGCCAGCTCTATGAAGAGTCCTGGTGGTTCCAAAGTTCTTCCATTTAAGAATGACAGAGGCCACTGTGCTCTTCGGGACCTGCGATGCTGCAGAAATTGTTTTAATACCCTACCCCAGATATGTGTCTCGACACAATCCTGTCTTCCTTCATCTTCATGGTTTGGTTTTTGCTCTGCCAACTGTGGGACCTTATATAGACAGGTGTGTGCCTTTCTAAATCATGTCCAATCAATTTAATTTACCACTGGTGGACTCCAATCAAGTTGTAGAAACATTGCAAGGATAATCAATGGAAACAGGATAAACCTAAGCTCAATTTTGAGTGTCATAGTAAAGGGTCTGAATACTTATGTAAATGTGATATTTCACCAAATTATTTTTAATTACTTTGCAAAAAATTCTAAACACCTGTTTTTGCTTCTTCATTCTGACGTGTGTAGATTGACGATAAAAAAAATAATTTAATTCATTTTAAAATAAAGCTGTAACATTACAAAATGTGGAAAAAGTGAAGGGGTCTGAATACTTTCTGAATGCACTGTATATAACACAGTTGAGGCTCTATGAGGCGCTGGTCAAGCCACATTTGGAATATTGTGAACAGTTTTGGCCACCATATCTGAGGAAGGATGTGCTGGCTCTGGAGAGAGTTCAGAGGAGGTTTACAAGAATGATCCCAGGAATGAGTAGGTTAACCTATGATGAGCGTCTGACAGCACTGGGCCTGTACTCGCTGGTGTTTAGAAGAACGAAGGGGAGCTGATTGAAATTTGCAGAATAGCGAAAGGCTTGGATAGAGTGGATGTGGAGAGGATGTCTCCACTGGTGGGAACGTCTAGGACTAGAGGCCATAGCCTCAGAATTAAAGGAGATGCGGAGACATTTCTCTAGTCAGAGGGTTGCTGAATCTTGGAATTCTTTGCCACGGAAGGCTGTGGCGGCCAAGTCAGTGGATATTTGTAAGATAGATTCTTGATTAGTACAGGTGTCGGTGGTTATGGGGAGAAGGCGGGAGAACGGGGTTAGGACGGAGAAATAGTTAAGCCATGATACAATGATACAATTTATTTGTTGTAATTTGAACCTCATTAAAGTTCAAACGAAATTTGGTTTCTGCAGTCATACAAACAAGAAAAAGAACCAAGACACAACACAATTTACACAAACATCCATCACAGTGAATCTCCTCCTCACTGTGATGGAAGGCAAAGTCTTATCTCTCCCCTGCACTCCCCATTCTTCTCCCGATGTCAAAGTCAAAGCCCCCGGTGGGCGATGGTAAATACGTTGCGAGGCCATTAAGGCTGTGCCGGGCGAGGCAAGGCCGCGCTCTGGGTCTTGATGATGGAGCCCCCTGCGGGCGCTAGCAAGTCCCGCAACCATTAAAACCGCGCGGGGCGATGTAAGGCCCCGCTCCAGGTCATTTTCAACCCCGCAACTCGGGCGGGAGAAGTTGCCGTTGCGGAAGCTCCGAAAAGAGGTCTCCCACCAGGGACCCGATGTCATTGGGGCCTAGCACCGTGGAGTGGCCTCCAACCGGAACAACCTGGGGCTCCGTTGTCATTGGTGCCTAGCTCTCGATGTCACCGTCCACCGGCCGGCGGCTGGAACCTCCGAATCTCCAGGGTCGGGCCGCAGCAGCGCACCACCATAGCTCCTCCCGTTCCAAAGCCAGCCAGCTCTGCGATGGTGAGTAGTCCGCAGGCTCCGCGACTGGAGCCCCAGGTTGTTCCGGTTGGAGGCCACTCCATGGTGCTAGGCCCCAATGACAACGGAGACCCGACAGTGAAAAGGTCAGGTCCTCCGTACAGGGAAAAGATTTTTAAAGTTTCCCCACCCCCACCCCCCGCCCCCCCACACATACCCAGTTTTAAAAAAAACACTATAAACTACACTCAAACGAGACAAGAAAATATTAAAAGACAGACGGACTGCAGAGGCCGCTGCGACGTGATTGCATGGCGGAGTAGATGATGGGCCAAATGGCCTAGACAATAGACAATAGGTGCAGAAGTAGGCCATTCGGCCCCTCAAGCCAGCACCGCCATTCAATGTGATCATGGCCGATCATCCACGACCAGTACCCCGTTCCTGCCTTCCCCCCATATCCCTTGACTCCAATATCATTAAGAGCCCCATCTAGCTCTCTCTTGAAAGTATCCAGACAACCGGCCTCCACCGCCCCTCTGAGGCAGAGAATTCCACATACTCACAACTCTCTGTGTGAAAAAGTGTTTCCTCGTCTCCGCTCTAAATGGCTCACCCCCCATTCTTAAACTGTGGCCCCTGGTTTTGGACTCCCCCAACATCGGGAACATGTTTCCTGCCTCTAGTGTGTCCAAACCCTTAATAATCTTATATGTTTTAATAAGACCCCTCTCATCCTTCTAAACTCCAGAGTATACAAGCCCAGCCGTTCCATTTGCTCAGCACATGAAAGTCCCGCCATCCTGGGAATTAACCTTGTAAACCTACTCTACACTCCCTCAATAGCAAGAATGTCCTTCCTCAAATTAGTGACCTAAACTACACGCAATACTGCTAGTGTGGTCTCACTAGGGCCCTATACACCTGCAGAAGGACCTCCTTGCACCTATACTCAACTCCTCTCGTTATGAAGGCCAATATGCCATTTGCTTTCTTCACTACCTTCCTAATTCTACTCCTATCCCTCATGGGAATGGGAAGAGGGCAGGAGTGGGAATGGGAGGGGGGCAGGAGTGTGGGAATGAGAGCGGGGCATGAGTGTGGGAATGGGAGCAGGACAGTGAGTGGGAGTGAGTGGAAATCATGAAAGGTTATAACCAACAACCTGTTTCTCTCCAGTATAATATTTGCAGATATCAAGGGTTTCACTAACTTATCGATCCTCCTGGCGCCACATGAACTGGTCCACTTGCTTGATGAACTCTTTGGGCAGTTTGACGAGCTTTCTGAAGTGAGTTGGCTTTGGTTCTCCTGACTGGGGATGTGAAGAGGGAAGTCGGCCTGCTATTTTCCTCTTGGGAATAGGGGCATACATTGACACGGCATGGAAACTGGCCCTTTGGTCCAACTTGCCCATGTCGGCCAAGATCCTCCATCTACATGTCCCACCTGCCCACATGTGCTTTATATTACTGTACCTATCCTATCCTATCCGTGTGTCTGTTTAGTGTGCTCACACAATCGAAGAGAGCAGGCGTTCCTGTCCCAACAAGAAGGTTGGAGTAGGAATGGTCTTATGCTGCGATGTTATTGAAGGGGAACTGTATGCAAGCCAATAGAAATGTCAAGCTGCTTGGCCAAAGTAGGTGGAAGCAGCTGGGAGCAAGTGTGTCCCTGGAGGAGTTTTGGGAACGAAGGAGCAAGCTATCATAGGAAATCAGGAAGGTAAAAAGGGGACAAGAGATAGATCTGGCAGATAGCATTGAGGATAATCACAAGAGATTTGATAAGTACATATAAAGGGTAACCCGAGAGAGTGGGTGAGATTTATGTTGTTATTAAATATAGGAGAGGTGCCGGAAGACTGGAGGGTGGCAAATGTTGTGCCTCTATTCAAGAAGGGCTGCAGGGAAAATGCTGGGAACTACAGGCCTGGGAGCCCGACATCTGTGTTGGGAAAGTTGCTGGAGAATATTCTGACGGATAAGATAAACATGTATTTAGATGGACCAATGGTGATTAGGGAGAGTCAGCATGGTTTTGTACGTGTAAAGTCGTGTCCACGAATCTGAGGGTTTTTTTTCAAAGATGTGACCAGAAAGGTTGATGAGGGCAGAGCTGTAGATCTTGTATACATGGATTTCACCAAAGCATTCGACAAGTAGGCTGCTCTGGAAGGTTAGATCGCATAGGATCCAAGGAGCGATAGCTGAATGGATAGAAAATAGGCTCCATGGAAGGAAGCAGAGGGTGATGGTGGAAGGTCGCTTCACATACAGGAGTCCTGTGACTAGTGGTGTGACTCAGGGTTCGGTGCTGGGCCCATTGCTGTGTGTCATCTACATCAATGATTTGGATGTGAACATACAGGGCAAGATTAGCAAGTTTGCAGATGATACAAAAGTGGGCGGTTTTGCAGATAGTGAAGATGGTTGTGAAAAATTGCAGCAGGATTTGGATCGATTGGACAGGTGGGCTGAGGAATGGTTAGTCATAGAGTGATACAGTATGGAAACAGGCCCTTCGGGAGACTTGCCCACTTCAGCCAACATGTCCCAGCTACACCAATCCCACCTGCCTGCATTTGGTCCATATCCCTCCAAACCTGTCCTATCCATGTCTAACTGTTGCTGAAATGTTGCGATAGTCCCAGCCTCAACTACCTGCTCTGGCAACTTGTTCCATACACCTACCATCCTTGATGTGAAAAAGTTACCCCTCAGATTCCTGTTAAACATTTTCCCCATCACCTTAAACCAATGTCCTCTGGTCCTCAATTTACCTACTCTTGGACCAAGAATCTGTGCATCTACGCGATCTATTCCTCTTCCATTAGTAAATTTGCAGATGACACAACGCTGGGTGGCAGTGTGAACTGTGAGGATGATGCTATGAGAATGCAGGGTGACTTGGACAGGTTTGGGGAGTGGGCAGATGCATGGCAGATGAAGTTTAATGTGGAGAAATGTGAGTATCAAAAACAGGAAGGCAGATTACTATCTAAATGGCGTCAAGTTGGGATAAGGGGAAGTACAACAGGATCTGGGGGTCCTTGTTCATCAGTCTATGAAAGTAAGCATGCAGGTACAGCAGACAGTGAAGAAAGTGAATGGCGTGTTGGCCTTTATAACAAGAGGAGTCGAGTATAGGAGCAAAGAGTCCGTCTGCAGTTGTACAGGGCCTTAGTGAGAGCACACGTGGAGTATTGTGTGCAGTTTTGGTCCCTTACTTTGAGGAAGGACAATCTTGCTATTGATGGAGTGCAGCGTAGGTTTACAAGGTTAATTCCTGGGATGGCGGGACTGTCATATGCTGAGAGAATGGAGCGGCTATGCTTGTACACTCTGGAGTTTAGAAGGACGAGAGAGATCTTATTGAAACATATAAGATTGTTAAGGATTGTTAATGGCTTAAACCCTTAACATATAAGATTGTTAAGGGTTTAAGCCATTTAAAACGAAGATGAGGAAACACCTTTTCCCACAGAGTTGTGAGTCTGTGGAATTCTCTGCCTCGGAGGCCGGTTCTGTGGATACTTTCAAGGGAGAGCTAGATAGGGCTCTTAAAGATAGCGGAGTCAGGGGATATGGGAAGAAGGCAGGAACGGGGTACTGATTGGGAATGATCAGCCACGATCACATTGAATGGCGGTGCTGGCTCGAAGGGCCGAATGGCCAACTCCTGCACCTATTGTCTATTATCAGTGTTTTGTAAAATTACCACATAACGTTCCAACTCTTCTATGCCCTGACATACGAAGGCAAGCAAGGTGCCACATTTAGGTAACTTTGTGCTCACAGCTCTGCGTGCCCTTTAACCTTTACCTGTGCACTGTGGATAGCTTGAAAGTAGGACGCAACTGCAGATGCTGGAAGAGAAGACGCAAAATGACTCAGCAGGACAGGCAGCATCTCTGGAGAGAAGGAATGGGTGATGTTTTAGATCGAGACCCCTCTTCAGACTGCGAGTCAGGGGAGAGGGTCTAGCGATATGGAGGGGTATGGTGTGAAAATGACAGATTAAAGCAGACGATTATAAGGAAATGTAGAATGGTTCATTGTTGCGTTAGCGGAAGGTGACAAGGAGGCATCCAATCAGTAAAAGTAATCAGAAGGACAGTGAAACTAGTGGGAGAACTAGGGTGAGGAAGGGATGGAGAGAGAGGGAAAACAAGGGATACTTGAAGTTATAGAAATCAATATTATTTTATACACCTCTATAAGATCGCCCCTCATCCTCCTACTCTCCAAGGAATAGAGTACCAGCCTACTCAACCTCTCCCTAAACAGCAGACCTTCAAGTCCTGGCAACATTCTCGTAACGGATGCAGAGAAATTGTGCAGAGAAATGTGAGGATTATTATGATATCTGCCCAAAGGATGCAGAACATTTACTGCACAGAAATGTGAGGTGTTGCATTTTGAGAAGTCTAACGAGGGCAGTGAATGGGAGAGCTTTGGGGAGTGTTGTAGAGCAGAGGGATCTAGGAGTGCTGGTACATAGTTCCTCGAAAGTGTTGCAGGTAGATAGGCTGTTCAAAAAGGCTTTTGGCATATTGACCTTCCTCAATCAGAGTATTGAATATAGAAGGTAGCTATATAATTCTGGAGTAACTCAGCGGGACAGGCAGCATCTCTGGAGAGGAATGGGTGACGTTCTTCAGACTGGTGGGTTACACAAAAAGCTGGAGAAACTCAGCGGGTGCAGCATCATCTATGGAGCGAAGGAGATAGGCGACGTTTCGGGTCGAGACCCTGCTGCACCCGCTGAGTTTCTCCTGCTTTTTGTGTAATCCTCGATTCTCCAGCATCTGCAGTTCCTTCTTTAACACTTCTTCAGACTGGTGTCAGGGGAGAGGGCGGGACAGGGATAGAATGTAGTCGGAGACAGTCAGACTGGTGGGAGAAATGGGAAGGGGGGGGGAGGGATGGAGAGAGATGGAAAGCAACAGTATTTGAAGTTAGAGAGTTAGAGAATGGGATGGGTTCTCCCATCCCATTCCTTCTCTCCAGAGATGCTGCCTGTCCCACTGAGTTACTCCAGCATTTTGTGTCTACCTTCAATTTAAACCAGCATCTGCAGTTCTTTCCTACACATATTGAGTATAGAAGTTGGGAGGCAATGTTGCAGTTGAACAAGACTTTGGTAAGGCCGCATTTAGAGTACTGTGTTCAGTTTTGGGCACCATAATACAGGAAAGATATTGTCAAGCTGGAAAAGGTGCAGAGAAGATTTACAAGGATGTTGCCAGGACTAGAGGGTGTGAGCTGTAGGGAGAGGTTGAGTAGGCTGGGACTCTATTCCTTGGAGCACAGGAGGATGAAGGGTGATCTTAAATAGATATATAAAATCATGTGACGAATAGATCACAGTCTCTTACCCAGAGTAGGGTAATTGAGAACCAGAGGACATGTTTAAGGTGAGGGGGGAGGGAAGGATTTACTATGAACGTGCGGGGTGGTGGGTGAATGGAACAAGCTGCCTGAGGAGGTATTTCAGGCAGGGACTATCGCATCGTTCAAGAAATATTGAGACAGGTACATGGATAGGACAGGTTGAGAAGGATATGGGCCAAATTCAGGCAGGTGGGACTAATGTAGATGGGACACATTGGCCGGTGTGGGCAGGTGGGACTAGTGTAGACGGGACACGTTGGCCGGTGTGGGCAGGTGGGACTAGTGTAGACGGGACACGTTGGCCGGTGTGGGCAGGTGGGACTAGTGTAGATGGGACACATTGGCTGGTGTGGGCAATTTGGACCCATTTCCATGCTGTATCACTCTGGGACTTTCTTTAATCTGACATTGCCAATGACATTTTCTGGCTCCTCTTGGCCCTTCTAATTCCGTACATGTCCAGGCTTCTGCACAGTTATAAGTTTGAGAACACTAGAGGTAAAGCAGGAAAAGGCCATATCTTCTCTGCCATTCAATGAAAGCAGGAGGTGGGTTCTTCAACTTCAGCATAATTTTCCTGCATCATTCATGGCCTAGTTTTCATTCCCCCAAATCCATCATAAATAGCCTCCAATGGCCTGCTGTGGCTACAATTTCAAAGATACATCAACACCTGGGTGAAGACATTTCTTTGTAACTTAACCCCTAGCCCCTTGCAGTGAGACACAAAGCACAGGTCCAGGACAACCTCGGCCCTCATCCAGCAACCAGCTTGTGCAGGCAGCTGGGGCTCCTGGAATAGTTGTCAAGTGTAGGGAATGCAGAGGTCCAATAGGTCATAATGTCATAAGGAATAGGAGTAGAATTAGGCCATTTGGCCCATCAAATCTACTACGCCATTCAATCATTGCTGATCTATCTCCCTCCTAACCCCATTCTCCTCCCATATCTCCGTAACCTATGACCCCTGTCAAGAATCCACTGACTTGGCCTCCGCAGCCTTCTGTAGCAAAGAATTGCACAGATTCACCACCCTCTGACTAAATAAATTTCTCTGCATCTCCTTTAATTCAGAAGCTATGTCCTGTAGTCCTAGACTCTCCCACTAGTGGAAACATCCTCTCCTCATCCACTCTATCCAAGCCTTTCTCTATTCTGTATGTTTCAATGAGGTCCCCCCCTCATTCTTCTAAATTCCAGTGAGTATAGCCCAGTGCCGACCAAACGCTCATCATATGC
Source organism: Raja brachyura (assembly GCA_963514005.1). The sequence goes on from OY740788.1 coordinate 27,910,919, forward strand.
TAACCTCCTAATTCCTGGGATCAATCTTGTAAACCTCCTGTGAACCTAGTCACTGGCAGCCAACCAGAAAAAGCCCCCTTTATTGCCACTCTTTGCCTTCAGCCATCCAGCCAACCTGCTATCCATGCTAGTATCTGCCCTTTGATACCATGGGCTTTCATCTTCCTTAGCAGCCTCAGGTATGGCACCTAATCAAATGGTTTCTGAAAATCTAGATATATAACATCTACTGACTCTCCTGCTATTTACTTCGCCAAAGATGCACATGGACACCGCACTCTTCCTGAAACTGGCACAGTACAAAGCCAATGATGATAGTACCGACCAGTGTGGGAGGCAGGAACGATCCCTGTGTACTCTGATAGACCTGGTAGGTCAGATAGCTAGGGAGAATCTGAGCTGAAAGACTCCTCTGTCTCATGTTTAGCGATATTAGACACAGCATCGGAGTCATTAAGGCACAACAAAGCAGTGACTGAATGCAGACTGAGGTTGTGCTGCAGCAGGGATGGGTACTGGGACAGTCGAGTGAGCCACTCCATCTTCTGCTTCACAGGCGAACTCCTGCTTACGAATTAAGATTCTTGGCGATTGCTACTATGCGGTTTCGGGACTACCTGAGCCCCGCGCTGACCATGCTCACTGCTGCGTGGAGCTGGGACTGGGAATGATCACTGCTATCCGGTAAGGATGCAAAGCCCCTTGAATGGGATAGCACTCACTCAGCACTTACTTTGACAGCACCAGCAACACATTTCTGTCTGGCCATTTCACTGTATCTGCGAAGTTGCCATTCTCTGGGATTTAATTTCAAGGGAAAGATAAGATGTGCATATCCTTCACACAAGAGACGTTCCCAACTGATAAATAGCCAGTGAGTTGCTTTCAAAAACGGTTCCAATGTAGGAACAAAAGAAATGGAAGCATTTGGTTGCTCACACTGACCCCACCATTCAACAAGACTGTAGCTGATGGATTGCTCTGACACCCCTCTCCAGCAATGACCCAGGTTCTGTCTGGGTGGAGTTTGCAGGTTCTGTCCGTGGCCACTTAGCCTTTCCCCGTTACTGTTCCAGTTACCTCCCACATACCGAAGAGGTAGTCAACATTTCAGGCCGGGACCCAGCATGAGAACTGCAAGTCTAGAAGAGAGATGGGTACTACAAGCAAGCGGTCAGGCAGGAATCAGCAAGCCATTGGTGGATCCATGTTTAGTTTAGTTTAGAGATACAGCGCAAACTAAACAGGCCCGTCGGCCCACCGAGTCCACGCCGACCAATGATCCCCTCACATTAACACTATCCTACACACACGAGGGACAATTTACAGATACACCAAGCCAATTAGCCTACAACCTTGGGAGTGTGTTGGGGGTGTTGGGGTGTTGGGTCCTGGAACAGTGGAGGGAATGTGGTGACGATGACTCTGACAGCTGCATTTCTCTGTTGTTTAGGAATATCCGCTTGTGTTGCCGCTCAGACATCGACATGCGGATTGGGATCCACTCGGGTTTCGTCCTGTGTGGAGTGCTGGGGCTGCGCAAGTGGCAGTTTGACGTCTGGTCACTCGATGTCCACATTGCCGATGAGATGGAGAGCTCCGGCCATCCTGGGTAAATATTCACTTCTCTGGGAGAAAGGTAGAAGGGTCACAGTTTAAGAATAAGGGGTAGGCCATTTAGGACTGAGGAGGAAAAACTTTTTCACCCAGAGAGTTGTGAATCTATGGAACTCTCTGCCATGGAAGGCAGTGGAGGCTGATTCACTGGATATTTTCAAGAGAGAGTTAGAAAGAGCTCTTAGGACTTAAGGGCCTGTCCCACCAGCATGCAACTCTATGCGATTAGCGCAACCTAACGTGGTCGCTTGAGCCGTCCGGCATCGCGGGGCCGGTCCCACTTCGATCGCCGGAGCCATGCGGAATTGTGCGGAGTTCGTCCCGAGTTTGTCCCGACACCGCGCGGGGCTCCGAAAAACCGACTATGTCCAAAAACTCCGCACGGCAACGGCTTGCCGGCTCGCAGTCGCCTCGACATTTACACACCGCCCGAACATCGTGCCTCCGTGAACCTATTTGTAAGTGCCTCCGTGACCCTCTATGTGTGTGGCTCCGTGGCCCTGTGTGTGTGTGTGCCTCGGTGCCCCTCTCTGTGTGCCCCTCTCTGTCCTGGCGAACTTACCTTGGACTTCGCTCCAGGTTCGCCTCATTTTGCGCCGCGTTGTGCCACTTACCCGACCTCCGCTCGGCCCCTGCTGCCGGTTTGGTTGCGCTTGCCGCATGCAGGCGCATGCTGGTGGGAACGGCCCTGTACAGGGGATCACCCGACCTCCGCGCGGCCCCCGCTGCCGGTTTGATCGCGTTCATCGCATAGAGTTGCATGCTGGTGGGACAGGCCCTTAACAGAATCTAAGGTCTAATGGAAGCTTTAGGAAAGCCCCCCCTCCCCCTCTCCTCCCCCTCACTCACCATCAAGAGCACCACAGTCACATCTGTGGAGTCATCTCCATAGAAACATAGAAATTAGGTGCAGGAGTAGGCCATTCGGCCCTTCGAGCCTGCACCGCCATTCAATATGATCATGGCTGATCATCCAACTCAGTATCCTGTACCTGCCTTCTCTCCATACCCCCTGATCCCTTTAGCCACAAGGGCCACATCTAACTCCCTCTTAAATATAGCCAATGAACTGGCCTCAACTACCCTCTGTGGCAGAGAGTTCCAGAGACCCACCACTCTCTGTGTGAAAAAATTCCTTCTCATCTCGGTCCCAAAGGATTTCCCCCTTATCCTTAAGCTGTGACCCCTTGTCCTGGACCTCCCCAACATCGGGAACAATCTTCCTGCATCTAGCATGTCCAACCCCTTAAGAATCTTGTAAGTTTCTATAAGATCCCCTCTCAATCTCCTAAATTCTAGAGAGTATAAACCGAGTCTATGCAGTCTTTGTTCATAAGACAGTCCTGACATCCCAGGAATCAGTCTGGTGAACCTTCGCTGCACTCCCTCTATGGCAATAATGTCCTTCCTCAGATTTGGAGACCAGAACTGTACGCAGTACTCCAGGTGTGGCCTCACCAAGACCCTATACAACTGAAGTAGAACCTCCCTGCTCCTATACTCAAATCCTTTTGCTATGAAAGCTAACATACCATTCGCTTTCTTCACTGCCTGCTGTACCTGCATGCCTACTTTCAATGACTGGTGTACCATGACACCCAGGTCGCGCTGCATCTCCCCTTTTCCTAATCGGCCTCCATTTACATAATAGTCTGTTTTCCTATTTTTGCCACCAAAGTGGATAACCTCACATTTATCCACATTATACTGCATCTGCCAAACATTTGCCCACTCACCCAGCCTATCCAAGTCACCTTGCAGTCTCCTAGCATCCTCCTCACAGCTAACACTGCCTCCCAGCTTAGTGTCATCCGCAAACTTGGAGATATTGCCTTCAATTCCCTCATCCAGAACATTTATGTATATTGTAAATAGCTGGGGTCCCAGCACTGAGCCTTGCGGTACCCCACTAGTCACTGCCTTCCATTGTGAAAACGACCCGTTTACTCCTACTCTTTGCTTCCTGTTTGCCAGCCAGTTCTCTATCCACATCAATACTGAACCCCCAATGCCGTATGCTTTAAGTTTATATACTAATCTCTTATGTAGGACCTTGTCGAAAGCCTTCTGGAAGTCCAGATACACCACATCTACTGGTTCTCCCCCATCCACGCTACTAGTTACATCCTTGAAAAATTCCACAAGATTCGTCAGACATGATTTACCTTTCGTAAATCCATGCTGACTTTGTCCAATGATTTCACCACTTTCCAAATATGCTGCTATCCCATCTTTAATAACTGACTCTAGCAGTTTCCCCACTACCGATGTTAGACTAACTGGTCTGTAATTCCCCGTTTTCTCTCTCCCCCCCCTTCTTAAAAAGAGGGGTTACGTTTGCTACCCGCCAATCCTCAGGAACTACTCCAGAATCTAAAGAGTTTTGAAAGATTATCACTAATGCATCCACTATTTCCGGAGCTACTTCCTTAAGTACTCTGGGATGCAGCCTATCTGGCCCTGGGGATTTATCGGCCTTTAATCCATTCAATTTACCCAACACCACTTCCCGACTAACCTGGATTTCACTCAAGTACTCCTTTGTCCCCTGCTATTTCCGGCAGATTATTTATGTCTTCCTTAGTGAAGACGGAACCAAAGTAGTTATTCAATTGGTCCGCCATATCCTTGTTCCCCATGATCAACTCATCTGTTTCTGACTGCAAGGGACCTACATTTGTTTTAACTAATCTATTTCTCTTCACATATCTATAAAAACCTTTGCAGTCAGTTTTTATGTTCCCTGCCAGTTTTCTTTCATAATCTATTTTTCCTTTCCTAATCAATTCCTTTGTCCTTCTCTGCTGGTCTCTGAATTTCTCCCAGTCCTCTGGTATGCTGCTTTTTCTGGCTACTTTGTACACATCATCCTTTGCTTTGATACTATCCCTGATTTCCCTTGTTATCCACGGATGCACTACCTTCCCTGATCTATTCTTTTGCCAAATTGGGATGAACAATTTTTGTAGTTCATCCATGCAGTCTTTAAATGTCTTCCATTGCGTATCCACCGTCAACCCTTTTAGAATTGATTGCCAGTCAATCTTGGCCAATTCACGTCTCATACCCTCAAAGTTACCTTTCCTTAAGTTCAGAACCATTGTTTCTGAATTAACAATGTCACTCTCCATCCTAATGAAGAACTCGACCATATTATGGTCACTCTTGCCCAAGGGGGGCACGCACAATAAGACTGCTAACTAACCCGTCCTCATTACTCAATACCCAGTCTAAAATAGCCTGCTCTCTCGTTGGTTCCTCTACATGTTGATTTAGATAACTATCCCTCATACTTTCCAAAAAATCCTCTTCCTCAGCGCCCCTGCCAATTTGATTCACTCAATCTATATGTAGATTGAAGTCACCCATGATAACTGTTTTGCCTTTTCTAATTTCCTGTTTGATACCATCCCCAACTTCACTACTACTGTTAGGTGGCCTGTACACAACTCCCACTAGCGTTTTCTGCCCCTTATTATTTCGCAGCTCTACCCATACCGATTCCACATGCTCCAAGCTAATGTCCTTCCTTTCCATTGCGTTAATCTCCTCCCTAACCAGCAACGCTACCCCACCTCCTTTTCCTTTCTCTCTATCCCTCCTGAATATTGAATATCCCTGGATGTTCAGCTCCCAGCATTGGTCACCCTGGAGCCATGTCTCCATGATCCCACTATATCATACTCATTAATAGCTATCTGCACGTTCAACTCATCCACCTTATTACGAATACTCCTTGCATTGAGACACAAAGCCTTCAGGCTTGTTTTTACAACGCTCTTATCCCTTATACAATTTTGTTGAGAAGTGGCCCTTTTTGATTTTTGCCCTGGTTTTGTCTGCCTGCCACTTTTACTTTTCACCTTGCTCCCTATTGCTTCCACCCTCGTTTTACACCCACCTGCCTCTCTGCTCTTGTACCCATCCCCCTGCCACATTAGTTTAAATCCTCCCCGACAGCACTAGCAAACACTCCCCCAAGGACATTGGTTCCATTCAAGCCCAGGTGCAGACCGTCCTGTTTGTACAGGTCCCACCTCCCCCAGAAATGGTTCCAGTACCCTAAAAATTTGAATCCCTCCCCCTTGCACCATTTTTCAAGCCACGTATTCATCTGCAATATCCTCCTATTTCTACTCGGCCCGTGGTACTGGTAATAATCCAGAGATTATTACCTTTGAGGTCCTACTTTTGAGTTTATCTCCTAGATCCCTAAATTCACCTTGTAGGACCTCATCCCTTTTTTTCCCTATATCGTTGGTGCCAATATGCACCACGACAACTGGCTGTTCACCCTCCCCCTCCAGAATGTTCTGCAGCCGTTCAGTAACATCCCTGACCTTTGCACCAGGGAGGCAACATACCATCCTGGAGTCTCTTTTGCGGCCGCAGAAACGCCTATCTATTCCCCTGACAATTGAATCCCCTATTACAATAGCCCTTCCCCTCTTTTTTCCCCCATCATGTGCTGCAGAGCCACCCATGGTGCCATGAACTTGGCTGCTGCTGCATTCCCCTGATGAGCCATCTCCCTCAACAGTATCCAAAATGGTAAACCTATTTAGTAGGGAGATGACCGCAGGGGACTCCTGCACTACCTGCCTACTGCTTTGCTGGCTATTGGCCACCCGCTCCCTTTCTGTCCTCTTACCTTTTACCTGTGGCGTGACCAACTCGCTGTATGTGCTGTCCACGACTTTCTCTGCATCATGGATGCTCCAGTATGAATCCAGCCGCAGTTCCAATTGTTCAATGCGGTCTGCCAGGAGCTGCAGCTGGACACACTTCCTGCAAAAGTAGTCATCAGGGACACCGACCATATCCCTGATCTCCCACATGTTGCAGGCTGAGCAAGGCACGGGGCCAATCTCCACTGACATCTTACTCCCAAATTACTCTATTAAATATATATATTTTTTTAATTTATTTTTTATTAAACACAAAACTTTATTCTTTAAACTTTACTAATAAATACTGAATCCCTAACACCCAGAATCCTTATCTCCCAGAATCCTTAGCTCCCAGAATACTTAGCACCCAGAATCCTTAAACCTGTAGGCAGAAATGTAGAAATGTAAACCCCGGGTTGCAGCCAATCAGCTGCTTCCTCTGGTCCTTTTCAACCAATCAGAGGCTTCACCAGATTCCCTCACTGGAAGATGGAACGTTGCAGATTTCGGTCAACTCACAGCAGGTAGCTCCACCCTCTGTCTCCAACGGCACCCCGGGCCTCGAGTGAAAAATCTCCAGTGACCTTAAATCTCAAATGGGAGGCCACCGTCGACTCAGACCACAGTCAAAAAGGCCCAACAGTGGATGTACTTCCTGTGGCAGCTGAGAAAACACAATCTGCCACAGGCAATGATGGTCCAGTTTATACTGCCATCACAGACTCTGTCCTCACCTTCTCCATCATGGTCTGGTTTGGCTCAGCCACCAAGCATGACATCTGGAGGCTGCAGCGCATCGTTCGATCAGCTGAGAAGGTTGTTGGCTGCAACCTTCCCCCCCATTGACGAACTGTACGCTGCAAGGGCCAGGAAGCGAGCGGGTAAGATCATCTCTGACCCCTCTCACCCTGGCCATTAACTCTTTGAATCACTTCCCTCAGGAAGGCGACTCCGGACTGTCAAAGCTGCCACAGCCAGACATAAAAACAACTTTTTTCCATGAGTAGTAGCTCTACGCAACATCCAAAAGTCTGTAGCCACCTTGTGCTGTAGTATTTTAATTCTTCACATGTTTAAATTATAATGTTTTATTCTTAATCGTTTACTGTATATGGTGTTACTTGCGAGCAAAGCACCAAGGCAAATTCCTTGTATGTATACATACTTGGCTAATAAAATGTATTCAGTTTAATCAATTCAATTCAATCAGGGGATATGGGGAGAAAGCAGGAACGGGGTACTGATTCTGGATGATCAGGTATGATCATATTGAATGGCGGTGCTGGCTCGAAGGCCCGAATGGCCTACTCCTGCACCTATTTTCTATGTTTCTATGTTTCTAAACAGGAGATGCAAGGGACATCGGGTGCTGGAATCTAGAGCAAAATACAAAGTGCTGGAGGAACTCAGCAGGTCAGGCAGCATCTGTGGAGGGAATGGACGGATAACTTTTCCGGTTGGACCCTTCCCAGTCTACAGGAGCTGGAGGAGCAAATGTGTAGGCAAATGTTGCTTGTGAGAAGGAACCAGGCTGGTAGTGGAGGGTTGGTTCTTAGGTGGGAGGCCTCGGGGAACTGTGTTGGATATCCTGCTGTTTGTCATATACATATATTAATGGTTTGGACTGGATGTAGATTGAATGAGTAGTAGGACTGCAGTCTTACTACTCATTCAATCTACATCCATTCCAAACCATTAAGAGTGAAGGAGGCTGTCTAAGGTTACATTAAGGTCTAAGGTTATTCGATCAACTTGGAATCCAGGCAAAGGATTGGCAGATTGAATTTAACTCTAACAAGTGCAAAGTGATGTATTTCGGCAAGTTAGAATTAGAATTTAGATGTTGGCTCCTTGTCTTTTTTCTATATTTCTTTGTCTTATCGTTAATGTTAGATGTATGTTTTAGTCTATTTTTAGTTGTGTACTGTACTAAGTGGGACCCGTTGGGTCCCATGTTCACACAGGAGGGCTGGTGCCCCAACGCAATATTCCACCTCTCCACCAATTCCAATATTGGTGGCCAGTGGGGGAGGGGGGGCTTTCTGGAGCGCTAGTATGGGTGTTGTGGGCTGAAGGGACTGGTTTCCAGAGGGCTAGTATGGAAATTGTGGGCCAAATGTATTCTTGGGCTGGCAGCTCACTCACTCACAGCTGGTGGGCTGGCAGTTGACTCACGGCTATTCCTTGAAATTCCATTTAAAGCAGTTTCCTACCACTACAAGCAGGGTGCAAGGCCACCAAATTCAAGTGCAGTTTCCTACCACTTCAAGCAGTGTGCAAAGCCACCAAATTCAAGTGCTGTTTCATGCCATTTCAAGCAGGGTACAAAGCCATCAAATTGAAGTGCAGTTTCATACCATTTCAAGCAGGGTGAAAGGCCACCAAATTCAAGTGCAGTTTCATACCATTTCAAGCAGGGTACAAAGCCATCAAATTGAAGTGCAGTTTCATACCATTTCAAGCAGGATGAAAGGCCACCAAATTCAAGTGCTGTTTCATGCCATCATACCATTTCAAGCAGGGTGAAAGGCCACCAAATTCAAGTGCTGTTTCATGCCATCATACCGTTTCAAGCAGGGTGCAAGGCCACCAAATTAGTTTTTTCTAAAAATCAATATACAGCGCAAACAGGAAGTGGTCAAGATTAGACTTTTAATTATATAGATTTTCAAACCACATTTCCATTTTCAAACCAACCACAGTTTCAAACCAACCACATTTTCATTTTTAAACTTCATTTTCAAACCAACCACATTTTCATTTTCAAACCAACCACATTTTCAAACCAACCACATTTTCATTTTCAAACCAACCACATTTTCATTTTCAAACCATCCACATTTTCATTTCCAAGCCAACCACATTTTCAAACCAACCACATTTTCAAACTAACCACATTTTCAAACCAACCACATTTTCATTTTCGAGCTTCATTTTCAAACCACATTATCATTTTCAAACTTTATTTTCAAAACACATTTTCATTTTCAAACTTCATTTTCAAACCACATTAAGGGCATTCACAGGTCAATAAAACCACACTCACAGTTTAGTAGTCATGTGTTCAGTATTCAATGTTATTCACAGCTCAGACTGCGAGTCGTGACCTCTCGCTCCCCATCTTGCAGAGACTGAGGCACGTCCCCACTTCTGGGTTTTATAGTCCCTCGCCCTCCCACCAGAAGGGTGTGGCCTTCCGTGGCCTTCCGTGGTGTGATTGACAGGGGAGAGAATCTCACCATTATTTAAACTTTTATTTTTTTATTTTTTTAAACTCTGGCCTTGACAGCGGGAGGGGGACTCTGAGTTAGATGGGCAAAAATCACAGCTGTAAGTGTTGCATTTTTTTCTAAAATCAATATACAGTGCAAACAGGAAGTGGTCAAATTTAGACTTTTAATTATATAGATTATGTGGGGGGGTGGTTATCTCTTCCTTCAACAGGGATGCAACCTTTTCCATGTCATATCTCCATTCGCGCTGTGGCCTAACATCGAGGAGCTGGCGACCTCCAACTGGAATCGACCTTGAGGGCTCCGGTGGCAGAGCCTGTGGACTTACCGTCGCGGATCTGGCTGATTTCGGAGGCTGTGGTGGCGCTGTGGCTGCGACCCGACCGGAGGCTTCGCCCCCAGGCCCTGTGGACTGTAACATCAGGAGCTTGCAGGTCCCTGGTTGGTGACCGATTTTCGGGAGCTCCCGCAACAGCAGCTTCGTCTGCCCTGTTCGCAATTTTGAATCGGCCCGTTCGCAGGGCCTTTCATCGCCCAGCATAGCTTAAAAACGGCCGCAGGATTTTCCATCAAACATCGGGAGCCTCGATCGCCTCTACACAGCAGTTTGACTGCCTAACCATGGGAGAAGAAGCAAGGAAGAGATGTATTTTTTTACCTTCCATCACAGTGAGGAGGTGTCTGGAGGAAAGTCACTGTGATGAATGTTTGTGTTAAATTGTGTTAATTGTGTGTTTTGTTGCTTTTTCACTGTTATGACTGCATGGTAACAACATTTTGTTCAAACTTGTTTTTGAATGACAAATATAGAAATTCTAATTCTAATATGTATAAATAACACAAATAATTCTAAAAGAAAGAGGGTTATGCAAAACAAAAAGACAAAAGACTTCTGTGCAGCACTTTTGATACCAGGCTTTGTTTTGCACTAGTATTAAGCTTAGTCATTTATTGAATATTTTGCATATGATATTCTCCGTGGATTGTCACCTTGTTGTGGTGGAGAAGGTTGTGTGGATCTGAAATCCTGAGAGCGATGCTGCCCGGAGCTACTCTCCTGGTAGGGCCACACCATGGCGGCAAGGTCGAGGGACTCTGACAAAGAGCAATGCAACCAAGACCTCAACGGTGGAACAGGCGGAGGACGATGGCTGACCTTAGTGGAGTGTCATATCGGCTGGGAAGGCGGAAGAAGGCTGCAGCAGAAAAGGGTCTCCGGTCATCTTGGACTCCATGCCACTGGATCCTGACCCAGATCTGTCAAGGACCGTGTGGTGGCTGTCTGTGCTCCAGTTTCCCCACGTTAAACAAAGTCACGCACAGGCATCCTCCAGCCCTGGAGACACCCATGGTCAGCCATGACCGAGTGGGGCCTAAGTTAAGAAGATATTAACTATGTGTATGTGTTACTGGCTGGTTAAGCTGCTGCACAGAGGAATTTAATTGCTCCATTGTTAGTACATATGACAATTAAACATTCCTGCCTCTTTAGCATAATTAGAGAAAGCAAGCAGTGCAAGAGTTGCTTGGTATTGATGACTTTGAGCGAGAGCGAGAACACTCAACCAAATGTTCTCTCTCTCTCTCCTATCTGTCGTGTTCCGTTTTCAAGGTACTGTTGGGGTTGGAACTATTCCTATGTGTTGGAACGGTCATACTCATCCAGGATACTTTCTACAGTGCACCTGTAGACGTTTGTTAGGTATTTAATGACATGCTGGATCTCTTTCAGCTTATGAGAAAGTAGAGGTGTTGGTGAGCCGCCTTTGTGTTTGCATCCATGTACTGGGCCCAGGACAGATCATCTGAGAGATTAAGGTCCAGACCATTGAAGCTGCTAACTCTCCATCGCTGACCCACAAGGTGGTGGTGTGGTTTCTCAACTACCTCTTTCTGAAGTTAATGAGTAGTTTCTTGGTCTTAAGGGCTTGACATACATGGGGGTCATTTGCGCGTCACGCAGGTGCCATGCGAGGATTTTGAGAATCCCCAAATCCTGGGGCTCCGCGCACTACGGCGCGTCACTGCTTACGCCACCACGTAATGTAACGTAATGTAATGCACGCCATGCGTGCGTCGTGACACGTAAATCATGACGCGCAAATGACGCCCAAGTGGGACAGGCCCTTTAGACACAAAAAGCTGGAGTAACTCAGCAGGTCAGGCAGCATTTCTGGAGAAAAGGTGGCGTTTCAGGTCTTGACCCTTTTTCAGTCTGACCTGCTGAGTTACTCCAGTTTTTTGTGTCTATTTTTGTTTTCAACCAGAATGTGTAGTTCTTTCCTCACACAGTTCCTTGGTATGGTTGACTTTGTGCGGCAGGTTGATACATCACCACTCAACCAAATGTTCCATCTCTCTCTTATCCACTTACTCATCATCATTAGGGTGGCTGAAAGCAGGGCCTTTAAATACTATTAAGACACTTGGATAGATTATTGATAAGCAAAGTGGTGAAAGGTGCCCAGAGATACATTGGAATACAGAACTGAGGTTACAATTAAATTAGCTGTATCTGAGTCAATGGCAGGGATCTTGAGTGGTCTACTTCTGTTCAACAGCCAGACAGATTCAGAACAGAAAAAGGGCTGAAATAGTGATAAAAGATCAAAATTAGCTGTATACGTTTGGCAAGAAAATTGAGAATTGACATTGAAATAAGGGTTAGTTAATAAATATCACCTGTTGTGTCTCAGGCGAATCCATATCTCTGAAGCGACCTTGAACTGCTTAGAAGGTCATTATGAAACTGAGGAGGGTTTTGGCAGTGAACGTAATGCAGTGTTGGCACAGTATAATATCCGGACGTACTTCATCAAGCAGCCATCCGTTTTACTCACGTCAGACGGAAAGCAGTCGAGCCTGACCAAAGAGACCACTGTCCCCCAAAGACTACTGATTGCTAACAGGAGGACAGAGGCTCTCCGCAGCAGTGCCCAGAAGCTCGACAATAACCCGCTCCATATGATGCAGACCAACGCTCCCTGGAGGCTGGATCACCCCTTCGACAGGATCATCAGCTTTGACAAAGTGAGTAACACGCTGGGACAGGCTTATCCCCAAGCTGGGAGGCACTCACTTCACCCCTAGACTGGCTATGGCATAGAGTCGTACAACACGGTAACAGGCTCTGCGGCCCAACTTACCCATGCTGACCAACACAGATCACACCTGCCTGTGTATCACCCATGTACCTGTCCAAGTGTCTTTCAAATGTTGTTTAGTCCACTGGCAGCTCATTCCATATACCCACCACCATCTATCCCCTCTCGCCTTCAATATATGACCTCTGCTTTTAGACAATAGACAATAGGTGCAGGAGTAGGCCATCTGACCCTTCGAGCCAGCACCGCCATTCAATGCGATCATGGCTGATCATCCCCAACCAATACCCCGTTCCTGCCTTCTCCCCATATACCTTGACTCCGCTATCCTTAAGAGCTCTACCTAACTCGCTCTTGAAATCATCCAGAGAACCGGCCTCCACTGCCTTCTGAAGCAGAGAATTCCATAGATTCACAACTCTGTGGGTGAAAAACAATTTCCTCATCTCCGTTCTAAATGGCCTTTCCCTTATTCTTAAACTGTGGCCCCTGGTTCTGGACTCCCCCAACATGGGAAACATGTTTCCTGCCTCTAGCATGTCCAAGAACATAACATCCCAAATTCCCGACTCAATACCCTGTCTGATGAAGGCTAATGTGCCGAAGGCCATCTTGTCCATCCCATCTACCTATGACTCCACTTTCAAGGGATTATGTACCTGTACTAGTAGATCTCTTTGCTCCACAACACTCCCCTGGCCCTGCCATTCATGGTGAAGGTCTTGCCCTGGTGTGAATTTCCAAAGTGCAACACCTCACATTTATCTGCATTCAACTCCATTAACTATAGCTCTGTCCACTTGCCCAGCCAATCAAGATCCTGCTGTCATTTCTGCCAACCATCTTCACCATCTACAATACCACCCACTTTAGTGTTATGTCCAATGTTACTAATCATGTCTTCTACATTCTCATCCAAATCATAGCTCTAAACCGGGTAACCATGTTCTGCATAGGGGCCAGGACACATGTCTGTGAGCGAATGGCGGGCCACATTTATCGCCATAGTGTGACATTTGGTGTTGTTTTTCGCATTAGTTTTCACGTGTTTTTCAATTTGTTTTCTGCAGTTCACAGGTCGGCTCGCCTACGCCGGGACTGGCTGCAGTGCCCAGGTTGCCCTCGTGCCCCGGCACTGGCTGCAGTGCCCAGGTAGCCCGCGTGCCCCGGGACTGGCTGCAGTGCCCAGGTCCCTCGCATGCCCCGGGACTGGCTGCAGTGCCCAGGTCCCTCGCATGCCCCGGGACTGGCTGCAATGCCCAGGTCCCTCGTGTGCCCCGGGACTGGCTGCAGTGCCCAGGTAGCCCGCGTGCCCCGGGACTGGCTGCAGTACCAAGGTCGCCCGTGTGCCCCGGGACTGGCTGCAGTGCCCAGGTAGCCCGCGTGCCCCGGGACTGGCTGCAGTACCAAGGTCGCCCGCGTGCCCCGGGACTGGCTGCAGTGCCCAGGTAGCCCGCGTGCCCCGGGACTGGCTGCAGTGCCCAGGTCCCTCGCATGCCCCGGGACTGGCTGCAGTGCCCAGGTCGTCCGCTTGCCCCGGGACTGGCTGCAGTGCCCAGGTCGCCCGCGTGCCCCGGGACTGGCTGCAGTGCCCAGGTCGCCCGCGTGTTCCAGGACTGGCTGCAGTGCCCAGGTCGCCCGCGTGTTCCGGGACTGGCTGCAGTGCCCAGGTCGCCCGCGTGTCCCGGGACTGACTGTAACGTCCAGGTTCCTCGTGTGCCCCGGGACTGGCTGTAACGTCCAGGTCCCTCGTGTGCCCCGGGACTGGCTGTAGTGCGCAGGTCGCAAAAACTAATTGAAAAAAAATACACCTGCGGGCCGGATGATTTTGGGTTTCGGGCTGGATCTGGCCTTTGGGCGGTTGGTTGCCGACCCCTGCTCTAAACCATGGCTAGGGCAATATCTATAACACCTTGGGTGTTGGTGTTAGGATGGCAGAGCGTCAGGACGGGAATGGGTTTGGGATGGAGATTGTGGGATGGGGACGGTAGGTTTGGGATTGCGACAGAGATGCAGCATTCCCTCAGTACTGTCCCTCCCAGAGTGCGATGCTCCCTACCCTAAGCGGCGGTCGGTGTTGCCTTTTGGCCGCGAGGGGGACCCCCGGTGGGGGTCCGTGTATGCAGGGATTCTCCCCCTCTACATCGGGGACCTGGGGTGGAGGGTACTGCACCGAGGAGTTCACTGCAACCTGTTTCTCTCGCGGTTCACAGACTCGCCAGCCGCCTGCCATTGTTGCGGGCTGGAAGAGTCTGTGTACCACGTGTATATGGAGTGTGTGAGGCTGCAGCCCCTGTTCCAATATCTAAAGGGGCTGCTCTTTGCCTTCTGGCTGCACTTCACACCCACCATCCTCATCTTTGGGCACCCTGTGCGTAGGGGAGAGGGTAGGGCTGATGATGTCCTGGTTGGGTTGATCCTGGGCCTGGCCAAGCTGGCCATCCGCGAGTCACGGCGCCAGGCGGAAGAGGGCTCTGCCCGAGCCAGCTGCCTGCTGCCCCTTTTCCGGGGTTATGTCCGCGCCCGGGTGGGGTTAGAGAGGGACTACGCGCTGTCCACGGGCACCCTGGGGGATTTCCGGGACCGCTGGGCACCGCGGGGGGTGGAAGTCATCGATGGGGATTGTAATATAGTTGTACAGGAGTTTATTTTGTATATTTGGTTGACTCGTATTATGGTGGCGGGTTTTGTTTCGTTTTATATTTTACAGTAAATATTATTTTTAATAATTGATTAAATTATTTTTTGGTAAAAAATCAAAAAAACAGTACGGTGCTCAGAGGTGCATGGATCAGAGCTCTTGTGGAAATCACACAAATTTGTGGATTTAAACATCTTTTGAGACTTTGGAGGAGGTACAGCGGTACATAGAAATATCTGGCGTATCGCTGCAACTCTGCAGAAATTTAATTTAAGAAGCTTTCTGCGCATTTTGTGCTGCGAGCGGTGGTTTATTGAACTGCATCGTTCCCACAACTGTGGCTGGCAGCCTGCCAAGAATCTGACGACCCGAAAAAGGGGGAGAACAACATTTCTGGACTTTACACCTGTGTCCAGAACACCCCTCCTTGCTGCCTCATCGTTACTGACCGGGCCGGTCAGGCTTCGTGCGGTGATGGAGGATTTCTGCATCGTCTCGACTTTCTGCGGCCTTGGAACGTGGTCCTGATAGAGCCTCCTTTCTCTGAGCAAGGCCGGCGGAGATAAGGGGATACCAACAACACAGAGAGCAGAAATCCCTTTAGTTGCTGCAGGAACAACGAAGACCAGCTAGGGTTATCTGCGAGAGTCTGCAACTCACTGAGGAACTCCGCAGAGTCCGGGCAGCCGGGCTGAAGAGATGCTGACGCAGCAGATTTTGGGAGCGCTATTACTGGATGCTCTCATCGTCCGAGGCATCACCACTCGCCTCCCTCCCACGAACCGTCCCTAGTTTGTGTGTGGACACTGGCTTCATGCCATTTGTACAGTCTCTTGTCTGTTCTGGTGTTTGTCAGGGACCGGGGCCTTCCAAGAGCTATGTCCAGGCGGCTGCTTCAGCTGCTTCGGCTGTTCCTCTTGGGGCCCGGATCCCCAGGAGGAATATGCCCTTTGAATATGGGATCAGGTGCTATGTACCCCCCAAATGTACCTGGAGGACTGCGCGGTTGAAGTGGCCGTGGCGCCAAGCCCGCAGGCGTCCTGTACGTGAGTAGGATATTTGGGAAGGACGTGTTCTTCCTGGAGTCCGATGAGGAGGTGAATGCGGCCATAAGTAAAGGGATCTCAGTGGGAGGAACATTCCTGCAGATCGAGCCCTTGGTGACCAAAGCGCAATGGACAATAGACAATAGGTGCAGGAGTACGCCATTCAGTGACTGATGTACAAGGACTCCCAGATCACCTTGTACTTCCCCTTTTCCTAACATGACGCCATTCACATAATAATCTACCTTCCTGTTCTTGCCACCAAAGTCGATAACTTCATATTTATCCACATTAAACTGCATCTGCCATGCATCTGCAGGAGTAAGGGGCGACCGTGGCTGACAAGGGAAGTCAGGGATAGTATAAAAATAAAAGAGAAGAAGTACAACGTAACAAAGATGTGGGGGAAGCCAGAGGATTGGGTAATGTTTAAAGAGCAACAGAAGATAACTAAAAAGGCAATACAGGGAGAAAAGATGAGGTACAAAGGTAAGCTAGCCAAGAATATAAAGGAGGATTGTAAAAAAACTTATTTAGGTATGTGAAGAGGAAAGAATTAGTTAAGACCAAAGTTGGACCCTTGAAGACTGAAAGGGTGAATTTATTATGGGGAACAAGGAAATGGCAGATGAGTTGAACAGTTAATTTTGATTCGTCTTCACTAAGGAGGACACCAACAATCTTCCTGATGTACTAGCCAATGGAATTGTAGATCAGTTAGCCTGACATTGGTGGTGGGGAAGATACTGGAGTCAATTATAAGATTAAATAGCCGCACATTTGGATAGCAGTAACAGGATCGGTCCGAGTCAGCATGGATTTACGAAGGGGAAATCATGCTTGACCAATATATATTAATGATTTAGATGAAGGGATTACAAGTAACATTAGCAAATTTGCAGATGACACAAAGCTGGGTGGCAGTATGAACTGTGAGGAGGATGTTATGAGAATGCAGGGTGACTTAGGCAGGTTGGGTGAGTGGGCAGATGCATGGCAGATGAAGTTTAATCCGTCACTGAACCAGAGGACATCAATGCAGCGGTTCGTTCCTTTTATGGGACCTTGTTCTCACCAGATAGTTCCTGCGGGAACGAGTGCAGTGATCTGTGGGAAGGTCTAGTCATGGTCGACCCGGAGGGTGTCGAGCATCTGGATGCCCCCCTGACACTGGATGAACTGACCACGGCTCTCCATCAGATCCGAAGGGGAAAATCCCCTGGCCTGGACAGACTGACAGCAGAGTTCCTCCGCCTCTTCTGGTGGATCCTGGGAGTGGTACTGAGGGAGAGCCTTGCGGTGAGATGCCCCTGTCTTGGCGAAGGGCTGTCGTGGTCCTTCTGCCCAAGAGGGGCGATCTTCGCTGTCTAAAAAACTGGCTCCCGGTCTCTCTTCTCATGGCAATGGCCAATCGTCTGGGCCCAGTGCTGGCCCAAGTGATCCACCTTGACCAGTCTTACACGGTCCCGGGCCAGTCCATCCAGGACAATATCCACTGCCTTTCTCACCCTCGATCAGGAGAAGGCTTTCAACAGAGTGGATCACGTGTATCTGTTGAGGACTCTGCGGGCGTTTGCGTTCGGACCGCACTTTATGTCCCAGATCCGGCTATTATGCGCCACCGCAGAGTGTCTCGTGAAAGTCAACGGATCCTTGACGACCCCCATTCCCTTCCGCTGAGGAGTACATCAGGGCTGCCCCATGTCAGGCCAACTGTACGCCATCTGCATGGAGCCATTCCTTAGTCTGCTTCGGAGGAAGTTGACGGGCATGGTTCCACGCGAGCCGGACATGGAGGTGGTCATCTACGCTCCTCATGGTCACTGACCCGTCGACCTGCAGAGGATGTGTGAGTGCCAACGAGTCTTCTCGGCCGCCTCCTCTACCAGGGGAAATGTTGTGGACTGTTGGTGGGTCCCTGGCAGGTGGACTCCCTCCCAGAGGAGATGATGCCTACCACGCACCTCCTCTACCTGGGAGTCTACCTGAGTCCCGGTGCGGAGACCTGGCTGGCGAACTGGCAGGAGCTGGAGATGAATGTCGTCTCCCGGCTGGGGCACTGGGCAGGTCTCCTCAGAGTTCTCTCCTACTGGTCATTAACCAACTTGTGGCCTCCATGCTCTGGTACAGATTGACCACATTGGTCCCATCAGCCACCTAGTGGGATCATTCAGGGGAAGTTGGTGGACTTCTTCTGGGGCAACGGAAAGCACTGGGTCTCTGCAGCGGTCCTGAGTCTCCCGATCGAGGAGGGCGGTCAGTCGCTGGTGTGCATTTGCACCAAGTTGGCGGCTCTCCGCCCCAGGACCCTGCAGAGATACCTGTACTCAGGGCAACCTCCCAGGTGGCACGTGCTGGCAACAACAGGGTCGCTGCCTTCAAGGAGGTACGTGGATACCGGTGGTGGCCGTCAGCCGTGTCGTCCTGCTGAGGATGCCCGGCTACTACCGGGGCCGGATGAGAGTCTGGAACCTGGTTGCCGTCGACCGGGGCTCCCTCTGCCAGCGGAGGCAACGGCCCGGTCATGAGAGCAGCCGGCCCTTGACCCGCCGCACCAGGTGTCGGGGAAGCACGAGCATGAGGAGTACTCACGGCTGAGCAAACCCCCTGCTCAGCCAGAAATATTCCTCAGACCCAGACGCCAAAATCCTTCCTGGGAGCGGGTTCACACAACATGAGCCGCCTCTCCTCGACACCCTTCATCTTCCTCTCCCTCAGAGACGCAGGGAGGCGTGTCCTGTACGGGCTCCTCCTCCACACCCAGTGGGGGTCCGTGTATGCAGGGATTCTCCCCCTCTACATCGGGGACCTGGGGTGGAGGGTACTGCACCGAGGAGTCCCCTACAACCTGTTTCTCTCGCGGTTCACAGACTTGCCAGCCGCCTGCCACTGTTGTGGGCTGGAAGAGTCTGTGTACCACGTGTATATGGAGTGTGTGAGGCTGCAGCCCCTGTCCCAATACCTAAAGGGGCTGCTCCTTGTCTTCTGGCTGCACTTCACACTCACCATCCTCATCTTTGGACACCCTGTGCGTAGGGGGGAGGGTTTGGGGCTGAGGATGTCCTGGTTGGGTTGATCCTGGGCCTGGCCAAGCTGGCCATCCGTGAGTCACGGCGCCAGGCGGATGAGGGCTCTGCCCGAGCCGGCTGCCTGCTGCCCCTTTTCCGGGGTTACGTCCGCGCCCGGGTGGGGTTAGAGAGGGATTATGCGCTGTCCACGGGCACCCTGGGGGATTTCCGGGACCGCTGGGCACCGCGGGGGGTGGAAGTCATCCTCGATGGGGATTGTAATAAAGTTGTACAGGAGTTTATTTTGTATATTTGGTTGACTCGTATTATGGCGGTGGGTTTTGTTTTATTTTGTACTGTAAATATTTTTGTTAATAATTGATTAAATTATTTTTGGTTAAAACAAACAGTGCGAAGCTCCGTCACCCCCTCTGCCTTAGTGTCACCTCCCGAATTCCCAGCATGCATCGTCTGAAGGCCACATTCTCTTTGACGCCACCATGGTGTCCTGTTCAGCCATGAGTTTACCGTCTGTTCCCTTCTGTTTGAATCACTCCCACAGGTGCTCGCCACCATCTTGAGAAAGCCCAAGAAACAAGTCATCAGATCCAGAGCCCTCTCTTTCACTTCGGCCAGATTTGTCTCAGTGAACTTGAGAGTTGAAAACGCCATCGAGCTGCGTAGCAGTGACAGGCTGCGAGCTTGCTACATCAACGAGATCACCTTGGGATTCAAGGATGATGACATTGAAAAGAAGGTAAGATGACCTGGCCTTGGTGGGTGCCCTGGAATGGTGTGAATCCAGCGTTCAGCCCAGAGCCACAGGGCCTGGGGCCACACAGTGAGAAGAGGCAGTAGCTCTGGTTTTGTGCTCACAGATTCATTGGGCTGAGTAGAAATGGCTTTTGAGCCATTTTCCATTATCTTCCATTATCCTCCTCCCCACACCACCCCTCTTTCCCCATCCCAGTGTGCTAGCATTCCCCCCACCATATCCCACCATCCTCTCCCCTCCTCTGTACGCCCATCTCCCATCCCTGTCTTCCCCATTTCCTAATTATTTCTCCTCTTTCTCCTCCCTCCTGCCACCTGCCATCCATATCTATCCTCCTGGCTTTACATTGCACTCCACTCCCTACCTGACCCCTTGCATCCCTTGTTCACCTTTAGTCTTTGTCCACTTACTCCACTTGCCTGCCAATTGACCCCCCCCCCCCCCCCCCCAATCCCCATCTCACCCATCTATCACTTGTGTAGGAAGGCTGCAGAAGCTGGTTTCAACCGAAGATAGATACAAAAAGCTGGAGTAACATCATCTATTCCTTCTCTCCAAAGATGCTGCCTAATCCGCTGAATTACTCCAGCTTTTTGTGTCTATCTTGCATCTATCATTTGCCAGGCTTTGTCCCACCCACACCTCTCTCCTCCAGCTTCCACCACACTACTGCATCAATCTGGACGGGTCCCGACCCGAAACGTCACCTGCCCAGTCCCTCCACAGATGCTGATTGGAGTGTTTTGTGTCATTGGGCAAGATGTTTTGTTTCTCCCGGGACACCCTGTTGAGTGCTGGGATTGAAGAGCATTGAGAGAGGAGAGTTACCCACTGCCCGCCTGTCACAGTGGCTCCTTGATGAGCCTGTCCGTACGTGCGTGTAATCCCTCAGGCCAATGCTCACTGTATGACGGGGAAGATGGCCACCATCCCCTGGGAACAGGAGGCGATGGCCAAGCTTCTGCCCTGCACCAGAGGCCAGGCCAGTGAACCAAGGCTGTGCCCAGCGCTGCCAGTCCTTGCCCCCTCTGCACATGAACACAAGAAGGTTCCGGCATTTAATTTATTTTGCACTTTTTTTTACAGTTTGGCCTTCTCAGGCCAAAGACTTCCATTGCACCAAAGCTCAACTCGCCCATGCCCTCCGTGGCCTGTTACCTGAACTAATCCCACTTGCCTGTGTTTGGCCCATATTCCACTAAGCCTTGCCTATTCATATACCTGTCCCACCTGCCCAGCTTTTAGATGCAGGAACTGCAGATGCTGGTTTATGGTTAGGTGACAATTCGAGTTGCATCTGAAAAAGAATCCGAATCTGGAATGTTACCTATTCATACCCTGCAGAGATGTTGCCTGACCCGCTGAGTTACACCAGCACCTGGTGTGTTTGTCAGTTCAATATTGTTATTGAACCTGCCTTAACCACTTTCTCGTGCAGCTAGTTCCACAGACCTCCCACCTTCTGTGTGGAAAACGTTGCCCTCCATGTTAATATTAAATCTTTCCCCTCTCACTTACACCTACAGTATGTCCTCTCCATAGAACATAGAACAGTCTAGGAACAGGCCCACAATATCTATACCAAAAACGATCCAAAGCTAATAGTCACACAGAGTGGAGTGTGTGGGTAAGTTGGGCCGAAAGGCCTGTTTCCACACTGTATCACTCTATGACTCTGACCTTGTGTAGGAAGGAACTGCAGATGCTGGTTTCAGCCAAAGATAGACAAAAAATGTTGGAGTAACGCAGGGGGACAGGCAGCATCTCTGGAGAGAAGGAATGGGTGACGTTTCGGGATGAGGCCCTTCTTCAGACTGCCTGTCTATTGGCAAGATCATCCACCTACCATCAATGCTCTTCAGTCAAACACTATAGGTTTAAGGTGAGATGGGAAAGATTTAAAGGTGACTGAGGGGCAACTTTTTTCGCACAAAGGGTGGGGGGGTTAAATGGAACGAACTGTCAGAAAACGTGGTAGAGGCAGGTAGAAACATAGAACATAGAAACATAGAAAAATAGGTGCAGGAGGAGGCCATTTGGCCCTTCGAGCCTGCACCGCCATTCAATGTGATCATCCAACTTAGTATCCCGTACCTGCCTTCTCTCCATACCCCCTGATCCCTTTAGCCACAAGTGCCACATCTAACGCCCTCTTAAATATAGCGAATGAACTGGCCTCAACTATCTTCTGTGGCAGAGAATTCCAGAGACTCACCACTCTCTGTGTAAAGAATGTTTTCCTCATCTCGGTCCTAAAGGAATTCCCCCTTATCCTTAGACTGTGACCCCTTGTTCTGGACTCCCCCAACATCGGGAACAATCTTCCAGCATCTAGCTTGTCCAACCCCTTAAGAATTTTGTAAGTTTCTATAAGATCCCCCCTCAATCTTCTAAATTCCAGCGAGTACAAGCCGAGTCTATCCAATCTTTCCTGATATGAAAGTCCTGACATCCCAGGAATCAGTCTGGTGAATCTTCTCTGTACCCCCTCTATGGCAAGGATGTCTTTCCTCAGATTTGGAGACCAAAACTGTACGCAATACTCCAGGTGTGGCCTCACCAAAACCCTGTACAACTGCAGTAGAACCTCCCTGCTCCTATACTCAAATCCTTTTGCTATGAATGCTAACATACCATTTGCTTTCTTCACTGCCTGCTGCACCTGCATGCCTACTTTCAATGACTGGTGTACCATGACACCCAGGACCCGTTGCATCTCTCCTTTTCCTAATCTGCCACCATTCAGATAATATTCTACCCTCATGTTTTTGCCACCAAAGTGGATAACCTCACATTTATCCATATTATACTGCATCTGCCATGCATCTGCCCATTCACTCAGCCTATCCAAATCACCCTGCAGCCTCCAAGCATCCTCCTCACACCTAACTATACCCCCCAGCTTGGTGTCATCTGCAAATTTGGAGATGTTGCATTGAATTCCCTCGTCCAAATCATTAATATATATTGTAAATAGCTGGGGTCCCAGCACTGAGCCTTGCGGTACCCCACTAGTCACTGCCTGCCATTCTGAAAAGGACCCGTTTACTCCTACCCTTTGCCTCCTGGCTGCTAGCCAGTTCTCTATCCACATCAATACTGAACCCCCAATACCGTGTGCTTTAAGTTTGTGTGCTAATCTCTATGCGGGACCTTGTCAAAAGCCTTCTGAAAGTCGAGATATAACACATCCACTGGTTCTCCCTTATCCACTCTACTAGTTACATCCTCGAAAAATTCTATCAGATTTGTCAGACATGATTTACCTTTCGTAAAATCCATGCTGACTTTGTCCAATGATTTCACCCTTTCCAAAGGCGCTGCTATCCAATCTTTAATAACTGACTCTAACAGTTTCCCCACTACCGATGTTAGACTAACTGGTCTGTAATTCCCTGCTTTCTCTCTCCCTCCTTTTTTAAAAAATGGGGTTACATTAGCTACCCTCCAATCCTCAGCAACTACTCCAGAATCTAAGGAATTTTGAAAAATTATCACTAATGCATCCACTATTTCTGTGGCTACCTCCTAGAGTACTCTGGGATGCAGACTATCTGGCCCTGGGGATTTATCGGCCTTCAATCCGTTCAATTTACCCAACACCACCTCCCGGCTAACCTGGATTTCACTCAGTTCCTCCATCTTATTTGACCCCCGTTCCACTGCTATTTCCGGCAGATTATTTATGTCTTCCTTAGTGAAGACAGAACCAAAGTAGTTATTCAATTGGTCTGCCATGTCCTTGTTCCCCATGATCAATTCACCTGTTTCTGACTGCAAGGGACCAACATTTGTTTTAACTAGTCTCTTTCTCTTCACATATCTATAAAAACGTTTGCAGTCAGTTTTTATGTTCCCTGCCAGTTTCCTTTCATAATCTATTTTCCCTTTCCTAATTAAGCCCTTTGTCCTCCTCTGCTGGATTCTGAATTTCTCCCAGTCCTCTGGTAGCCTACTTTTTCTGGCAAATTTGTATGCCTCATCTTTTGTTTTTATACTATCCCTGATTTCCATTGCATGGATGCACCACCTTCCCCGATTTATTCTTTTGCCAAACTGGTATGAACAATTTTTGTACTTCATCCATGCAGTCTTTAAATACCTTCCATTGCACATCCACTGTCAACCCTTTAAGAATCACCTGCCAGTCTATCTTGGCCAATTCACATCTCATACCTTCAAAGTTTCCATTTGTTCAAGTTCAGAACCCTTGTTTCTGACTTAATTTTGTCACTCTCCATCCTAATGAAGAACTCAACCATATTATGGTCACTCTTGCCCAAGGGGCCACGCACAACAAGACTGCTAACTAACCCTTCCTCATTACTCAATACCCAGTCTAGAATAGCCTGCTCTCTCGTTGGTTCCTCCACATGTTGGTTGAGAAAACTATCCCGCATACATTCCAAGAAATCCTCTTCCTCAGCACCCCTGCCAATTTGATTCACCCAATCTACATGCAGATTGAAGTCACCCATTATAACCGTGTTACCCTTGTTGCACGCATTTCTAATTTCCTGTTTGATGCCATCCCCAACTCCAATACTACTGTTAGGTGCCCTTTACACAGCTCCCACTAGCGTTTTCTGCCCCTTAGAGTTTCGCAGCTCTACCCATATCGATTCCACATCCTCCACGCTAATGTCCTTCCTTTCTATTGCATTAATCTCCTCTCTCACCAGCAACGCTACCCCACCTCCTTTTCCTTTTTGTCTATCCCTCCTGAATATTGAATATAAGTTACTTGTTATGTTGCCCGAATGTCCTTCCTGACCTTCACCTTGAGCCCAATATCCACAGACAGGTTAAATTGTATAACCTTTTAAATAAACTTGGACAGGTTTTGTGGTATCTGTGGAGAAATTCGTGGTTGATTACACGATGTGCTAATCCTAGGATTTAGATTCGAAACAATTCAAAATGATACATTCCTTTAAGAATGCTACCTTGCAGTTTCCTAAGTGTCTCAATTATTCTCCCAGTCAACCTCCATTTTTCCTTTTCTCTGTCTATCCCATGCTACTCACTTTGTGTTTCTCTGTGTCTTTTCACCTCTCTCTCTCTCTCTCTCTCTCTCTCTCTCTCTCTCTCTCTCTCTCTCTCTCTCCCTCTCCCTCTCCCTCTCCCTCTCCCTCTCCCTCTCCCTCTCCCTCTCCCTCTCCCTCTCCCTCTCGCTCTCGCTCTCTCTCTCTTTCTCTATCTCTCTCTCTCTCTCTCTTGCTTTCTCGCTTTCTCTCTTTCTCTCTTTCTCTGTCTCTCATCATATGTTAACCTACTCATTCCTGGGATCATTCTTGTAAACCTCCTCAGAGATTTCCTCTCCAGAGCCAGCACACCCTTTCTCAGATATGGAGCCAAAACGGCTCAAAATATTCCAAATGTGGCCTGACCAGCTCCTTATAGAGCCTCAGCATTACATCCCTGGTTTTATATTCCAGTCCTCTCTAAAAATATGCTGGCAGAGCATTTGCCTTCCTTCCTACTGATTCGACTTGTAAATTAACCATTTGGGAATTCTGCACCAGCACTCCCAAGTCCCTTTGCATCTCCGATTCCTGCATTCCCTCCCATTTAGAAAATAGTCTACGCCTTTATTCCTACTACCAATATGCATGACCCCGCACTTTGCTACACTGTATTCCATGTGCCACTTCTCTGCCCTCTCCCAACCTGTCCAAGTCCTCCGCAGAGTCCCTGCTTTCTCTACACTATCTGCCCCTCCACCTATTTTCGTCTCATCCGCAAACCTGGCCACAAAGCCTTCCACCCCGTCGTCCAAATCATTAACATGCAACGTGAAGAGTAGTGGTCCCAATACCGAGCCCTGCGGAACTCCGCTAGTCACTGGCAGCCAACCTGAAAAAGCCCCCTTTATTGCCAGTCTTTGCCTCTGCCATCCAGCCATCCTGATCCATGCTAGTATCTGCCCTTTGATACCGTGGGCTCTCATCTTCCTTAGCAGCCTCATGTGTGGCACCTTATCAAAGGCTTTCTGAATATCTAGGTAAATAACTGACTCTCCTTTGTCTGTCCTGCTATTTACTTCCTCAAAAAATTCCAACAGTTAGAAGAACAAATTAGACAACTGGACATAGAAAACGCTAAAGACCCCACTACGGATAAACATAATAGAATAATAATACTGAAATTCAAATTAAATAAATTATTATCAGAGAAAGTTATAAGATTATTACAAATTACAAGACAGGAACACTTTGAATTTGGGGATAAGCCCCACAAACTTCTGTCACGTCAGTTAAAAAAAACGAGAAAAGGATCACACAATTTTAAAGATTAAATCAGACAAAGGGGAAATATTTACCTTGCCAAGTGATATTAATAAAAGATTTGCACAATTTTATGAGAATCTGTATACATCTAAAATGATAATGGACTCCAACAAAGTTACAGAGTTCTTGGATAATTGTAACCTTCCTAAATTCGAGTTGCAGGAACAAGAGGAATTGGGAGCACAAATCTCAAATAAGGAAATAGAAGAAACAATAATCTCATTAAAAAATGGAAAAACACCAGGCCCCGACGGATTTAGTAATGAATTCTATAAAAGTTTTTATGACATATTTACTCCTCGCCTACAGAAAATGTATACTTATGCCTTCAAAGAACAAATACTACCTGAAACACTAGCAGAATCCACGAACACTAATACTTAAGAAAGATAAAGATGTGGAATAACATGGATCACACAGAGCTATTGCGTTGTTAAACACAGATAAAAAAATATTAGCGAAAATACTAGCTAGAAGACTAAGTAAATATGCTAGTAAATTAATACATCCGGATTAAACGGGGTTTATCCCTAAGAGACAATCATTTAATAATTTGAGACGTCTGCTCAATATAATGCATTCACACCAAACGGAAGATCGAAAACTATCAATCATATCGTTGGATGCAAAGAAAGCATTCGATCAGGTCGAATGGGAATATATGGTCAGGGTATTGCAAGAATTTCTACTGGGAGAAAATTTTATTCTATGGATTAAATTACTATATAATAAGCCAATGGGCAGAATATTAACTAACAATAATTTATCTACGAAATTTCATTTGTTAAGGGGAAATAGTCAAGGATGTTCATTATCACCGTTGTTATTTGCCCTCATAATTGAACCCCTGGCGGAAAGAATTAGAACTCATCCATATATCCATGGATATAAAACAAAATATTCCAACAATAAAATATTACTATACGCTGACAATGTACTATTGTACATCGATGTACATCACAAAACCTCATATTACTATACCAAATATTTTAAAATTAATAAAGGACTTCAGATCATTCTGAGGGTATAGAATAAATTGGAATAAAAGTGAAATCATGTCAATAAAACCGAAAGACTCTACGCATCTTTTACAGTTTCCTTTCAAAAGAGCTACGGAAAAATTTAAATACTTGGGCATCGAAATTACTAGAAGATATCAAGATATGTTTGACGAAAATTATAACCCTCTACTTAAGAAACTATATAACTTGATTAAATTTTGGAAAACGCTTCCGATGTCCTTAATAGGCCGAATAAATGCCATGAAAATGATTTTTCTACCACAAATTTTATACCTGTTCCAATGTATTTCAATATATTTACCCAAAAAGTTTTTTAAAAAACTGGACTCAGATATCACAAATTTTATTTGCGATTATAACTCCCACAGAATACAAAGAGCTCATCTGAATAAACCCAAAGTAGTAGGGGGATTAGCACTCCCCAACTTTATGTATTACTACTGGTGTGTAAATATCAGAAACATGATCCAATTGCTGGATATCTCTCCCCAGCAACCGGATTGGACGATTATGGAGAAAGAGGATTGCTGTCCTTATAATATTGGAGCAATCCTTCTCTCTCCAATATCGATGCATAATATAAATTACAACAATAATCCAATTATATACAGTACAATTAGAATTTGGAAACAAATAAAACACAATTTAAAATTAAGAAATTTATCTCTCTTATTTCCTATCGGTAAAAACCCCTCATTTAAACCTTCAACTATAGATAAAGCATTTATACAATGGGAAAGAGCTGGAATTAAAATCTTCAGAGATGTGTATGAATTGGGAAAGCCATTATCATTTAAACAAATCCAACTAAAATACAATTTGGGAAACAATCAGTATTTTAAATATTTCCAAATCTGTGACTATCTGAAAAAATACGCACAAGATTATCACAATATGCCTCCAGACTTACTGGAAGAAGTAATGAATACAAAGCCAGAATCAGCAAACCTAATATCATATATATATATAATATTATTCTAAATGCAGAAATTCCAACAACAGATGGTATCAGGAGAGACTGGGAAAAATAATTAAGTATAAAAATTCCCAAAGAAAGGTGGGAAGAATATTTATTAAATGTGCATAAATGTTCAATTAATGTAAGACACACCTTAATACAATTTAAAATCTTACACAGATTATACTATTCAAAAACTAAAATAAGTAAACCTTTTCCCAACGCCTCACCTATATGTGATAAATGTCAATGTCAAGCAGCTAATATAGCACACTCATTTGTCTTTTGTACAAAAATTCAACCATTTTGGACTGAAATTTTCACAAAAATATAAAAAGTAAAACTGACTCCAAAAGCAGACTGGATTATCTTCGGGATATCGGAAGGTAGCCCTGAATTAAATGTGTTTCAAAAGACTCTATTTGAATATGGCTTAATAACTGGAAAATAGCTAATCTTAAAATTCTGGAAAAATTCTCCTATACAACAGTTAATATGTGGATTTCAACTATGTTCTAAACACTACACTTGGAAGATATGAGACTCCGACTAGCAGGAAAAGCAGATTGTTTCTATAAGACGTGGTTTGCATTTATAAATCTATTATAAGGATAAGGTACAAGAATACCTCAAAAAAGTACCTGTGTCGGGTCTTGGTAAAGGGGGAAGAAACACTGTCGAGTTGGTAGATTCCTTTTGCGAGATGTTTATAATAAAGTAACTGACTTTTCTTCTTACTTTCTCTATCTTTCCCTTTTTCTTTGTTTTCCTCTCCAGGGTCTATCTCTTAATCTCCAGTCTCTAACTCTTCATGGGTTTCCTTTCCCTCTGTCACGCTTTTGCACTTTCACATCTCTTTTTCACTATTCTACTTTCTTTGCTGTTATTTCTATTTCTTTTCTCTCATTTCTAAAGCCTTAAAAAATTAAGGGGTCCAATGACTGTAATACAATATAAGGGATGTACACTGATGTAACTTACGGTACCTCTAATAAATAAAGATATTTTTAAAAAATGTTAAAAAAAGAATTCCAGCAGATTCTCCTGGCAAGACCTCCACTTCACAATACCATGCTGACTTCAGCCTATTTTATCGTGTGCTTCCAAGTACTCTGAAACCTCATATTTTATAATCAACTCTAAATTCTTACCAACCACTGAAGCCAGGCTACTTTTTCTATGCTCAATAGTAATACTGCGCGTCCGATTTCATCTTCCCCTTCTCAAT
>OY740788.1:27940710-28041205 GCA_963514005.1 Raja brachyura
TCCTCCTCCCTCTCTCTCTCTCTCTCTCTCTCTCTCTCTCTCTCTCTCTCTCTCTCTCTCTCTCTCTCTCTCTCTCTCTCTCTCTCTCTCTCATCACTCTCTCTCTCTCTCTCTCTCTCTCTCTCTCTCTCTCTCTCTCTCTCTCTGTCTCTGTCTCTGTCTCTGTCTCTCTCTGTCTCTCTCTGTCTCTCTCTGTCTCTCTCTGTCTCTCTGTGTCTCTGTCTCTCTCTATCACTGTCTCTCTCGTCTGTATTTGTGGGAGGCAGCTAGTTTTCAGACATGGCTTGGAAGAACCCGTAAATGATATGCGGATATTTCTGGGAGCATTCACCTGCGGAGAGTGGTTGCCCTGTGTTTTAACTGTTCCCTTCTTCCTTTGCACAGTATCGCAGGATGCGAGACGAAGTGTTCACTTCCAGCATGGTCTGCGCCTTCATCATACTGCTCTTGATTATCGGAATACAGTCAATGTTCAAAATACCCGAGTAAGTCCCAAACCCTCTGATCTGAGGCTATGGTGATCTCTTCCCTCCCGTCATCTCCTTTCACTCCAAGCCCACCCCTACACCATCCACCTCCTAGCCCATCTCTACTCCTCCTCTTCTCTCCTCGTCCCCGACCCAATCCATTACAGTAATTACATCCCACCCTCCCTCCCTCCCTCCTCCCTACGTCCACCCCTCCCTCCCTCCACCCTCACGTCCTCCCTCCCACCCTCCCACGTTCCCTCCCTCCCTCCCTCCTTCCCTCCCTCTCTCCATCCTCCTCTCCCTCCCTCCCTCCTCCCTCCCACCTTCCCTCCCTCCCTCCCACCTTCCCTCCCTCCCTCCCACCTTCCCTCCCTCCCTCCCCTCCCTCCTTCCCTCCATCCTCTCTCCTCCCTCCCTCCCTCCCTCCCTCCCTCCTCCCTCCCTCCCTCTTGATGGTGTTGGGGTTGCTAAAGAGACATCTCCCTCTCCGATCTGTCCACAGGTGGAAAATGCGGCTGGGCCACTTCATCTGCATTGTACTTATCTACTGTTGGCTTCTGCTCTGCACCACTGCCGAGGGCTTTGCCTGCCTGCCGAACGCCATGCATCAGCTGTGTGGCTGGATCCATGAGACCTACAGTGTGAGGACCTTCCATCATGCTCATCGCCATTTCCGCCAACTTTGTCTCCTCCATTTACGACATGGTGCGTGCCAGCTGGCCAAACACCACCATCTCTAAGTAACCATCCATCGCTGCTGGACGGTAGGGTGGGCATAAGGGCAGGGCAGAAACCGTGAAGCAGGGTCAGATAGTTCATGGGACAGAGAGTTGTGCATTGGGCTAATGAGGATTCGTGCAGGGCAGGGCCAGGACCGTGAATGTGGCAGGGGTGGGTGTGAAGCATTTTCATTCCAAAGCACGCAGTATTATTAGAAGACACAAAATGCTGGAGTAACTCAGCTGGCCAGGCAGCATCTCTGGAGAGAAGGAATGGGTGACGTTTCGGGCGGAGACCCTTCTTTAGACCCTCAGTGTAAGCTGAATGACTCCAGCATTTTATGTCCATCTTCAGTTTAAACCAGCATCTGTAGTTCCTTCCTACGCAATATTATTGGTAGACAGACCAGCTTAGAGCCTGGATTAGTGCGTGGATCTACTGTAAGATGGGCACTGCAGAGACTTGGCCGGCGGCGCATTAGTCATAGAGTGATACAGTGTGAAAACAGCCACTTCTGCCCAACTTGCCAACACCGGCCAACATGTCCCAGCTACACTAGTACCACCTGCCTGCGTTTGGTCCATATCCCTCCGTTGTTCCAGGTTTGATGTTTTAGGGCTGGCAGAGGGTGACTTCAATACTGATAGGGCAAATTGTCACTGCTCTTAAAGGACTTCCTGGGGAGCTCATCCAATGAGGCAAAATGGGTATAATTCAGCATTAGGAACAGTGCAATCACTGTGAGGGGGTATATTATTGCCTCCCAATAGCCGACAGATTATGAAAGATGTAACGCTAACAGGATTGTTGTTACGGATGACTTTAACTTCTCTAATATTGACAGAGACTCCCTGAGGACCAGGGGTTTAGACTGGGCAATATTGGTTCGGTACACATAGGAGGATTGCTTGACATAGTTTGTCGATAGTACAGACAGGGAAGTGTTCGTACCGGACCTTGAGTTGGGAAATGAGCCTGGTTGGGTGATCGAAGTTTCAGTGGGAGAGCGTTTTGAGAACAGTAATCATAATTCCATAAGATTTTGGATAATTATGGCAAGAATAATACTGAACCTTGGGGGAAAGTGGCTACTGGGGAAGGCTGATTTCAGCAGTGGCAGGCAAGAGGTGGAGAAATCGATTGGGATCAGCCACCCCAATTGGTGGTCAGATTAGGAAAAAGGGAGGTGCAACGAGACCCGGGTGTCCTTGTACATCAGTCACTGAAAGTAAGCATGCAAGTACATAGATACATAGATACAGTGCATTCAGAAAGTATTCAGACGCTTCGCTTTTTGCACATTTTGTTACGTTACAGCCTTATTCTAAAATTGATTAAATTCCTTTTTTTTAATATCAATCTACGCACAATACCATAGAAACATAGAAAATAGGTGCAGGAGGAGGCCATTCGGCCCTTCGAGCCAGTACCACCATTCAATATGATCATGGCTGATCGTCCGCTATCAATAACCCGTGCCTGCCTTCTCCCCATATCCCGTGACTCCACTAGTCCCTAGAGCTCTATCCAACTCTCTCTTAAATCCTCCATTATATACCCCATACCTCAAATGTCTCTTAAATACCCCATAATAAAAAAGTGAAAATGGGTGTTTAGAAATTTTTGCAAAGTAATTAAAAATAACTGAAATATCTCATTTACATAAGTATTCAGACCCTTTACTCAGTACAGTTGAGGCACCTTTGGCAGCGATTATAGCCTCAAGACTTCTTGGGTATGACGCTACAAGCTTGGCACACCTGTATTTGGGTAATTTCTCCCATTCTCTGTAGATCCTCTCATGCTCTGTCAGGTTGGATGGGGAGGGTCGATGCACAGCTATTTTCAGGTCCCTCCAGAGATGTACGATCGGGTTCAAGTCCGGGCTCTGGCTGGGCCACTGAAGGACATTCACAGACTTGTTACGAAGCCACTCCTGCATTGTCGTGGGTGTGTGCTTAGTGTCGATGTCCTGTTGGAAGGTGAACCTCCGTCCCAGTCTGAGGTCCAGAATGTTCTGGAGCAGGTTTTCATCAAGGATCTCTCTGTACTTTGCTCCGTTCATCTTTCCCTCGATCCTGACTAGTCTCCCAGTTCCTGCTGCTGAAAAACATCCCCACAGCATGATGCTGCCACCACCATGCTTCACCCTAGGTATGGCATTGGCCAGGTGATGAGCGGTGCCTAGTTTCCTCTAGACGTAACGCTTGGCACGTCCCTTTTGAGAGGTGGGGGGCAATCCCCCTATGTTTTGTAATCTGGATTTTGAAATTTGGTGAACCAAAACTATTAAAATGTCCGCTTTCCACAAGACAGTGTTACTGTTAAGCGTTTGTTAAATGTCACTATTAACATCATATTAACACGATGTGTCACCAATTGTGTTTTGACCTTCAAGTGTTACTGAAGGTATTCACGGATACCTGTCCAAATGTTTCTTAAACTTTGCAATAGTATCTATCTCAACTACCCCCTCCAGCAGCTTGTTCCATGCACCCACCACCCTTTGTCTAAATAATAGTTTCACCTCAGCTTCCCCCCTTCACCTTACACCTAGGTCCTCTGGTTCCTGATTCCCCTACTCTGGGTAAAGACTCTTACCAGACCCATTCCTCCCATGCTTTTGTACACATAGAAAACATTGAAAAATAGGTGCAGGAGTAGGCCATTCGGCCCTTTGAGTCTGCACCGCCATTCAATGTGATCACACCTCTATAAGATCACCCCTCATCTTCCTGCGCTCCATGGAATATATTACAAATGATAATTTACAAGAATATGTGACAAATTTTACAAGCGGTCCAACTTGTCAAAGCTCTATCATGTTCTGGTTGTTTGATTTTGCTATTTCTTGTAGATTTGGTGCCCTAAGTTGAACCCATTTTCAGGAAGTAGTCATAATGTGAGCACATGGGAAGATCCTGCCATTTTGGCAAGAAGCATCTGTAACCAGCCTGAGGTGAGTACTGCTGTTAAGTGTACCCTACGGCAAGGTTTAGAATCTACCACAGGAAGAATCATCCTCTCCACACACAGCCTCTCACCATCCTCACTTGTCTCAAAGCCAGGAATAACTGTAGACTATCTGTGCCTTCAGCAGCAGTGTTGGACACGCACTCATCTGATGAGTTCTGTATCGTCTACTTTCTCCATTTTGTCTGTTTATACCGAAGATAGACACAAAAGGCTGGAGTAACTCAGCGGGACAGGCAGCATCTCTGGAGAGAAGGAATGGGTGACGTTTCGGGTTGGGACCCTTCTTCAGACTTTGTATAGGTTTTGCCTGGCCTGCTGCTTGCTTACAGATTCTTATAATTTTTCTTCAAATTTCTACAACCATCTATTTTTTGATTTTCATGAGAAGTTGAAATTCCTTCACCTGAAGGCCAGTTCTCCCCCAGAGATGTTTTTTCTGAATGCTCTGTCATTGAGTATATTCAGGACCCACAGCTCAATACTGGGAATTTGTTTTCGTGCATGAGCTTAGATTCATAATGCATCCAAGAGGTGCATTTGGAGCAGTATGTAGAGAGTCCTAACTTGGAGGGGACTGTAGTCCCCTTATCTCAGCAATGCATAAGAGGTTGAAATGCCTGAAGGAACCCTTTAGTTTGGTCAACTTTAAGGGAGCCATGGAAAAAGATAAGGAGGTCATGATGCAGCTGTATAGGTCTTTCGTCAGGCCTTATTTGGAGTATTGCGTGCAGTTCTGGTTGTCGCATTACAGGAAGGATGTGGAGGCATTGGAAAGGGTGCAGAGGAGGGTTACCAAATGGATGTTCGGACTTGAGGGTATTAGCTAACAGGGAGAGGTTGGACAAACTAGAATTGCTTTGTTTGCGGGGAGACCTGATCGAAGTGTATACATTTATGAGAGACGTAGACAGGATAGACAGTCTGAACCCTTCTCCCAGAGTGGAAATATCAAAGACTAGAGTGCATAGCTTTCAGGTGAGAGCATCAAAGTTTTTTGCTCAGAGGGTGGCAAGTGCCTTGAACACACCGCTGGACATTTAAGTGGCTGTTGAATAGGCACATGGATATGCAAGGAGTGGATGGATATGGTTTATGTGCTGGCAGGTAAGAGTTGAGCTTGGCATCATGTTCTATAAGGTTGGTGCTCTTGGTTTGGGACCTAAACTAGGGGAAGGACTATTTCAGTTCAGGACTTGGCAAAAAGTGGATCAGGAACGGCTGTTAGAAGGAAGCGTTTAAAAATTAGACCATAGACAGTAGGTGCAGGAGGAGGCCATACGGCCCTTCAAGCCAGCACCGCCATTCAATGTGATCATGGCTGATCATTCACAATCAGTACCCCGTTCCTGCCTTCTCCCCATATCCTCTGATTCCGCTATCTTCAAGAGCCCTATCTAGCTCTCTCTTGAAAGTTTCCAGAGAACCAGCCTCCACCGCCCTCTGAGGCAGCGAATTCCACAGACTCACAACTCTCTGTGAGAAAAAGACAGTACGAGTCGAGAGTCAGCATCTCCCTGCAAGGGGAGGAGGCACAGATATTAAGCTCAGGAAATCCTGGTTAACAATGGATATTGAAGGCTTGCTCAGGGAAAAGAAGAAACTGTATGTCAGGTATAGGAAATGTTGGAGCTGAACAGCAGTGGAAGCTTATGGGGCAGGGTGTCTCAATCCTGCACCCATGTCTGACCATCTTCTAGTAGCTTTGTGGTGTGTGCATGGATTAGGCATTGCTCTCTTCAGGTTAGAAGATCAGAGGCTAACTCATTGAAAGGAACAACATTCTTGCTGGGCTTGACGCCATGTTGACGCAGTTGAGGCCATGATCTTTCCCCTGCTGGAATGTCTTGCTTCAGAGGCCACCGTCTCAGTGCAACGGGCCCGCCATTCAGAATAGCATGTTCCAGGGAGAATTTCCTTCTCCCTGGAACATGGTAAATCTCTGGAATTCTCTCCACTCTAGGTTGTGTAGGCTTAGTTACTGAGGATAAGATCCAGAGATGTTTAGATGTAAGGCAATGAAGGTTTAGTGCAGGTAAGAAGTAGAAGCAGGAGGAGGCCACCTGAGCCCGCCGATCAAGGCCACACATGTCCTACCACAGCACCACTTTCCAGTCCTATTCCCATATCCCTTGAGTCCCTTCATGCCCAAAAATGGATCCATCTACGTTTTGGAAAGATGCTGTGACTGAGCCTCCATTGCCTTGGGATGGGGAATATCTGGGGTCACTGCCATCAAGGTGAACAAATGTCTCCTCATTGCTATTCTCAGTGGCCAAGCCCCTTGGCTGAGACGCTGCTCTTTGGGGGTGGGGGGGGGGGGGGTGGGGTGGGGGTGGGGGGGGCTGCTCTCTGGGGTGGGGGGGGGGATCGTCCTGCATGCATCAGCCTAAGGAACCCTGTAAAAATGTTATATGTTTCAATGTAACTTCTCATGCTTCTAAACTCCAGAGCAAGCTGTCCCAGTCTCAGTCTCTCCTCAGACACAAAGCTGCCATTCCAGGATCCAGTCGGGTGGATCTTC
This sequence comes from Raja brachyura, assembly GCA_963514005.1. Next base: position 27,947,398 of record OY740788.1, read on the forward strand.
ACCCCACTCCCTCAATAGTTGCCACGTCCTCCCTTTGGTAAGGAGACCGTCACTCCAGATACTGCAGCTGCAGTGTCACAGAGACCGGCACAATTGGACGAGGACCTCTTTACTCTTGCACTCAGATCCTCTTGCAATGAACATCAGCCTCCTCCCAATGACACTGCACTGTGGCCTTCAGAGGCACGTACACTCTACAAGCACACCCAGCCCCCCCTACTCTTCGCCCATTTGCAAATCTTCTCTGCTCTGTGCTGTGATGCTTACATCCTCACTCAAAGACCCTTGATTCCGTTAGCCCTAAGAGCTCTATCCAACTCTCTCTTGAAAACATCCAGTGAATTGACCTCCACTGCCTTCCGTGGTAAAGAATTCCACAGATTCACAACACTCTGGATGAAAATGTTTTTCCTCATCTCAGTCCTACCTCTGAGAGCCATGAGCTGTGGTCCCACCACTCACACCGGCAGCCCGAGCATAGGCCACTCGTTCCCACTTTTCCTTCTATCCAACGCCCAATTCTCTTTCCACATTGTCATATCACCCTCAGCTCCTCTGCTGTGATCTGCTGTGATCCACAGTTACATGGCTTAATCCCACCACCAGTCACATCTTCCCATCCTCAACTCTTTCCATTTTCCATAGAGGCCGCTCCCGCCACAATTCTTTGGTTAACTCATCCCTTCCCACCCAAACCACCCCATCCACAGGTACCTGCCATTACAACCACAGCAGATGCAGCACCAGTACCTACACAATGTCCCAGGCAACCATCCAAGACCCCAGCAACCCTTCCAGGTGAGTATTCCACCACGACCAACATGCGGCACTAGTCTCACCTTCCTGCTTTCCGCCCATATTCCTCTAAACCTGTCCTATCCATGCACCTGTCCAAATGTTTCTTAAACGTTGCAATAGTCCCAGCCTCAACTACCTCCTCCGGCAGCTTGTCCCATACACACACCACCCTTTGTGTAAAAAAGGCTACCCCTCATGTTCCCATTAAATCTTTGTCACCTCACTTAAATCTAAGTCTAACATGGGCAGGACCTACACATCCTTTTGTTTCCTTTTAGGGCCTGTTCTACTTAGGCTATTTTTTAGGCGACTAGGCTGTCGCACATGGTCGCTGGGGTGTCGCCTGTATGGTCGTGAGTCGTCTCCTCAGTCGCCCAAAGAATTGTAGCGTCTTTCTGGTCGCCGCTGGATTTTCAACATATTCAAACATTTTTGCCGACAGTCGGCGACAGTCGGTTGACGCCAATGAGCGTAGCTTGACGTAGGTGCTGTCGTAGATTGTCGCCGGTGCTGACTTCGGTGAATTCCATTGGCGACTACCTACATTAACCTACGTCAACCAGCAACAGGTACCGGCGACTGAATTGTCTTCAGTAGTCTTAAGTTGTCGCCGACAGGGTCGTAGCTTCTCGCAGGTGGAAGTAGGTTGACCTCCGTTATCGTAGGTAGTCGCCTGTGTGGTCGTAGATTGTTGTAGGTGTGGTCGTAGGTGGACTAATGGGTCACCGGTTGTTGGTAGCTTGCCATAGCTTGACGTCGACTAGCTGGCAGGTTCTCGTAGATATTGTTGTGGGGGGGTCCAGTCATCGTTTTTTCAGCGACCTGCTACGACTATGACAGTCGCTGGCAGTTGCCTAAAAGTTGTCTTTCACCTCCAGCCTTTGCCATTTACTCCATCCATCTGCCACTCCCCCCCATCACCTGTATACACCTATCACTTGCCAGGCTTTGTGCTACGCCACCTCTCTTTTTCAGCTTTCTTCACCCTCCCCCCACTCCCCATACTCCATCAGTCTGAATAAGTCATCTTTAAACCCAGGAAGACTGGAGCGTGGCAAATGTTGAACCTCTATTCAAGAAGGGCTGCAGGGAAAATGCTGGAAACTTTAGTCCAGTGAGCTTAACATCTCACTTATTTAGTTAGAAAGTTATTCGAGAGTATTCTGAGGGATAGGATACACAGGCATTTAGACAAACCAGGGCTGATTAGGGATGGTCAGCATGGGTTTGTACGTGGGAGGTCGTGCCTCATAAATCTGATTGAGTTTTTTGAAGTTGTGACCAAAAAGGTCGATGAGGGCAGAGCTGTAGATGTTATATATAAGGACCTTAGCAAAGCATTCAACAAGGTTCCGCATGGTAGGCTGCTCTGGAAGGTTAGATCGCATCAGATGCAAGCTGAATGGATAGAAAATTGGCTTCGTGGAAGGAAGCAGAGGGTGATGGTGGAAGGTTCCTTCTCGGACTTGAGGCCTGTGACTGGTGGTGTGCCTCATGGTTTGGTGCTGGGCCGGTTACAGTTTGTCATCTACATTAATGATTTGGATATGAACATACAGGGCAAGATTAGCAAATTTGCTGATGATACAAAAGTTAGTGGTTTTGCAGATAGTAAAGATGGTTGTGAAAAATTGCAGCAGGATCTTGATCGATTGGCCAGTGGGCTGAGGAATGGATGATGGAATTTAATACAGAGGAATGTGAGGTGTTGCATTTTGGGAAGACTAACATGGGCAGGACCTACACAGTGAATGGTAGACCGCAAGAGAGTGTTGTAGAGCAAAGGGATCTAGTAGTACAGGTGCATGGTTCCTTGAAGGTGGAGTCACAGGTAGATCAGGTGTTGGCACATTGACCTTCATTAGCCAGAGTATTGAGTACAGTTCCCAAAATCCATAAACACACTGCCTTGGCAGATCCATTGTTTCTGCCTATCCCTCTCCCACTGAAATGATTTCCACGTACCTCGACTCCATCCGATCCCCACTGGTCCAAGCTCTCCCGACCTATGTCCAAGATACCTCACACACCCTTTGTCTCTTTAATCACTTTCGTTTTCCGAACCCCCACTCCCTCATCTTTACTAAGCAGTCTGAAGAAGGGTCTTGACTCTAAACATCCCCAGAGATGCTGCCTGTCCCGCTGAGTTACTCCAGCTTTTTGTGTCTGTCTTTGCTTTAAACCAAGCATCTGCTGTACCTTCCTACACTATTGAGTATAGAAGTTGGGAGGTCATGTTGCAGTTGTATAAGTCGTTGGTGAGGCCGCATTTTGAATATTGTGTTCAGTTCTGGGCACCATGTTATAGGAAAGATGTTGTCAAGCTGGAAAGGGTGCCGAGAAGATTTATGAGGATGTTGCCAGGACTTGAGGGTCTGAGATATAGGTAGTGGTTGAGTAGACTGGGACTCTATTCCTTGGAGAGCAGGTTGATGAGGGGTGATCTTATAGAGGTGTATAAAATCATGATGGGAATAGATTGGGTAAATGCATAGAGTCACTTGCCCAGAGTGTGCAAATCGAGGACCAGAGGACATAGGTTTAAGTTGAAGGGAAAATGATTTAATAGGAATCTGAGGGGTAACGTTTTCACACAAAGGATGGTGGATTTATGGAACAGCACTTTGAATTCCTCTCATTAGCATTCTTAATTCCTTGTATTATTGTTATACCAAGCTTTGCTGCTGTCTGTGTGGAGTTTGCATGTATTCCCTGTGAAAGCATGGGTTTTCCCCAATTGCCCAGGTTCCTACATCCTGAACATGTGGATTATTGGTCACTGTAATGTGCCCCTAGCGTAGATGGGTGGTGGGAGAAACAAGGGCATGGATGGACATCTGACAGAGGGAAGATGAGAGGTGAATCATTGGGAGAAGGGTGTGGAAGTTGGGCTAACTTGATGGCCTCCTTTCTTATACAACCCCCATGTGGGGAATTAGGAACATGGTGAGGCCACTCGGTTCCTCCAGCCTACTCTACTGTTCAGTAAGAACATGTCTGATCTCAGCATCCACGTCTACCTACATAATACTTCATCCTCACTACACTGATCCGTGCCTTAAAAATAGTTATTGCCTCTGTTTTCACCACTCAGCCAATGAGAGTTTCAAAGACTTGCCACCCTCTGAGGAAGAAAAACATTGTCCCTTCACTCACTTTAGTGGGTGCCCCTTCATTTCAATGCCCGTTCCATATTCTCCCACGAGAGGAAATATCCTCTTCACATCCATCCTGAAAAGACCCCTCTGTTTGTGTGCTTCTGTCAATCCCCCTTTCGCTTCACACTGCTGCGTGTCTCAATGTCTCAGTGATAAACGTGAAACAATGCAGCTGTTGAGTGCGTGAACAAATGGCAGGCTTGTGTATCTGTCTATAACTTGGAACAAAGAGTCCGAGACAAAATGTTGGAGTAACTCAGTGGGACAGGCAGCATCTCTGGAGAGAAGGAATGGGTGACGATTCGGGTCGAGACCCTTCTTCAGACTCGACCCAAAACGTCACCCATTCCTTCTCTCCAAAGATGCTGCCTGTCTATCCTGCTGAGTTATTCCAGCATTTTGCATCTCTCTCGATTTAAACCAGCATCTGCAGTTCCTTCCTACAACAGAACCTGAGACTGGGCAGTGGGGCTGTGGAGCCATGTTCACCTGGACAAGACCTATGCAGGTTGTCTATGCAAAGGCTTTGGCACAGGCGGCTAGTCAGCCAGCCAGCACGGGCCACATAGGTAGGTAGCCGTGCGTGGATAATGGGCTTGGATAGAGCTGTCCTAAACCTGACCCTGTTTCTTCCCTCAGTTCTTTCTCCTGGGTAGTGTGTTACCCATGATCACCTCGGCTATCTTTCTCCATCTCCACTCGGTTGTGAAGATGTTGTGCCTCATACTGATGATGATCATCTACATCTACATCACTGAGGTCACACTGGAGGACCCGGTTCAATTCTCTCAAATATCATTGCAAAGGTAATGTTGCCGGCTTTCAAATGAACTTTCAACCAAACTGCCACGCGCAACATAGAACGCTACAGCAGAGCAATGGGCCCTTCAGCTCACAAGGTTTGTGCCAGCTTAATGCCTATTTAAACTGATCTCACCTGCCTGCACTTTCCCCAATTCCCTACACTTTATAAAATCCTCATAAATGCCACTATTGCATCTGCGAAGACACAAAATGCTGGAGTAACTCAGTGGGACAGGCAGCATCTCTGGAGAGAAGGAATGGGTGATATTTTGGGTCGAGACCCTTCTTCAGACTGAATGTCAGAGGAGAGGGAGTCTAGAGACATGGAAGGGTAGGGTGTGAAAACGACAGATGAAGGCAGACGATGATAATGGAACATGGAATGATTCATTGTTAGCTGAGGGGAAGGTGACAAGGAGGCAAACAATCAGTAAAATGAATAAGGGGAGTGAAACTAGTCGTGGAACCATGCTGGGGGAGGGATAGTGAGAGAGGGCAAGCAAGGGTCACAAGTAAGTAGACGGTGGTGAAGAAGGCATTTGGCATGTTTACCTGCATCCAACTGGGCACTAAGTACAGGAATGGGACATCGTGATACACCTGCACAAGTTGTTGGTTAAACCGCACTCAGAGTATAGTGGCTTGTTTTGGACCCTGGCTTTAACGAGGCAGTGATTAAACAAGACAGAGCGCAGAGAAGATTCATGAGGATATTACTATGCCTGGGGAGCTTCAGCTATGAGAGACTGGGTAGATTGGGACTGTTCCTTGAAGCTCAGGAGGCTGAAGGGCAGTTTGTTAGAGGTGTATAAGTTCATGAGGGGATTAGATAGGTTAGACGTCAGGCACGGCACGGGAGTGATTACTCAGGGTTGGCAGTCAGTCGGCTTTAAAAAAAAATCTTAAACTGCGTTTGCGCAGATTGTTTTCCTCTCCAGAAAAATATAAATAAAGACAGTAACAATTCAATTTGCCCAAGGCTTCCAAATCTCCTTCATTCTGAATTACTGAATGGGTGGGGGGTGGAGGGTGACGGCAGGTGGAGAGATGGTGGGAAAAACGGGAGCACACCAGGACAAGTTGGATCGGCTGGCATCGTATTGAATGACAATACTAGTTCAAGGAACCAATTGGGAGTTCAATACTAGTTCAAGGAACCGACATTCCACGTTGCATTTATCGATGTATTTCTAAATGACAATAAAGTTTGATTAATTGATTGATTGATTTGGGGGAGAGTTCCTTTCATAGCGTGTGGGGAGTCTGGCCAGGGGTAAAGATGCGGGTAGGGCAGGAGCATTGAGAAAGAGGGTGTCAGGGATCATGCCAGTAACTCACTCACTCATCGCGGCCGTAGCAATCCGGGCACGGAGCCACCGCATTGTGGCCGGGGAGGGAAGCAGCTCAGGTGGCTGCGAGCGGCTGCCGGGACCCGAAAGTAGAACTGGCCGCCACCTCAGCGCCTTCTGCCGGTCCACTCACCTCTGGCAGTGCTCTCCGTCTGAACATCTCTCACCTGCCGCTCGGCGGCTCCACTCATTTTGGCCGTTTCCCGCAAATCCTTCAATTCCCCCAGCCGAGTAACCTCAATTGGTCCTTTGATCTCGGTGTCGGAATTTAAGGATTTGCAGGAAGCAGCTGACATGAGTGAGGCTGGGAGAGGCAAGAGAGAGGTTTTCAAATGGAGAGCACTGCCAGAGGTGAGCGGCAGAAGGGGCTGAGGTGGCGGCCGGTTCCACTGTCCGCTCCCGGCAGCCGATCGCAGCCACCCGAGCTACTTCTCCCCCCGGCCACAATGCGGTGGCTCCGTACCCAGAGCGCCGTTGTTACTGGCATGATCCCCGACCCCCTCCTTCTCAACACTCCTGCCCTCCTCACAACTTTACCCCGGGCCACTCCCCACATGCTGTGAAAGGAACTCTTCCCCCATCCCAGGAAATACGGTATTTAAAAACATATAGCACCAAGAAATGTACTTACCACATTAACGGTACACAATTCCATTCTTCTCGCTTTGTTTCCCAAGATACTCTTAAGATTTAGGCAATCCATATTTGAAAAACCCCGCCAAGAAACTTGCACTGCGCAAGCGCAGTAGGCTGCTGTGCATGCGCAGTACTGCAAAGGCTGAATTTCATCTGCTTTCAGCCCCGTCTGTCATTGAAACATAGAAACATAGAAAATAGGTGCAGGAGTAGGCCATTCGGCCCTTCGAGCCTGCACCGCCATTCAATGTGATCATGGCTGATCATCCAACTCAGTATCCCGTACCTGCCTTCTCTCCATACCCCCTGATCCCTTTAGCCACAAGTGCCACATCTAACGCCCTCTTAAATATAGCCAATGAACTGGCCTCAACTACCTTCTGTGGCAGAGAATTCCAGAGACTCACCACTCTCTGTGTAAAGAATGTTTTCCTCATTTCGGTCCTAAAGGAATTCCCCCTTATCCTTAGACTGTGACCCCTTGTTCTGGACTCCCCCAACATCGGGAACAATCTTCCAGCATCTAGCTTGTCCAACCCCTTAAGAATTTTGTAGGTTTCTATAAGATCCCCCCTCAATCTTCTAAATTCCATCGAGTACAAACCGAGTCTATCCAATCTTTCCTCATATGAAAGTCCTGACATCCCAGGAATCAGTCTGGTGAATCTTCTCTGTACCCCCTCTATGGCAAGGATGTCTTTCCTCAGATTTGGAGACCAAAACTGTACGCAGTACTCCAGGTGTGGCCTCACCAAAACCCTGTACAACTGCAGTAGAACCTCCCTGCTCCTATACTCAAATCCTTTCGCTATGAATGCTAACATACCATTTGCTTTCTTCACTGCCTGCTGCACCTGCATGCCTACTTTCAATGACTGGTGTACCATGACACCCAGGTCTCGTTGCATCTCCCCCTCACCTAATCTGCCACCATTCAGATAATAGTCTACCCTCATGTTTTTGCCACCAAAGTGGATAACCTCACATTTATCCACATTGTACTGCATCTGCCATGCATCTGCCCATTCACTCAGCCTATCCAAATCACCCTGCAGCCTCCAAGCATCCTCCTCACACCTAACTATACCCCCCAGCTTGGTATCATCTGCAAATTTGGAGATGTTGCATTGAATTCCCTCGTCCAAATCATTAATATATATTGTAAATAGCTGGGGTCCCAGCACTGAGCCTTGCGGCACCCCACTAGTCACTGCCTGCCATTCTGAAAAGGACCCGTTTACTCCTACCCTTTGCCTCCTGTCTGCTAGCCAGTTCTCTATCCACATCAATACTGAACCCCCAATACCGTGTGCTTTAAGTTTGTATGCTAATCTGTTATGCGGGACCTTGTCGAAAGCCTTCTGAAAGTCTAGATATAACACATCCACTGGTTCTCCCTTATCCACTCTACTAGTTACATCCTCGAAAAATTCTATCAGATTTGTCAGACATGATTTACCTTTCGTAAATCCATGCTGACTTTGTCCAATGATTTCACCACTTTCCAAATGCGCTGCTATCCCATCTTTAATAACTGACTCTAGCAGTTTCCCCACTACCGATGTTAGACTAACTGGTCTGTAATTCCCCGCTTTCTCTCTCCCTCCTTTTTTAAAAAGTGGGGTTACATTAGCTACCCTCCAATCCTCAGGAACTACTCCAGAATCTAAGGAATTTTGAAAAATTATCACTAATGCATCCACTATTTCTGTGGCTACCTCCTTGAGTACTCTGGGATGCAGACTATCTGGCCCTGGGGATTTATCGGCCTTTAATCCGTTCAATTTACCCAACACCACCTCCCGGCTAACCTGGATTTCACTCAGTTCCTCCATCTTATTTGACCCCCGTTCCACTGCTATTTCCGGCAGATTATTTATGTCTTCCTTAGTGAAGACAGAACCAAAGTAGTTATTCAATTGGTCTGCCATGTCCTTGTTCCCCATGATCAATTCACCTGTTTCTGACTGCAAGGGACCAACATTTGTTTTAACTAGTCTCTTTCTCTTTACATATCTATAAAAACTTTTGCAGTCAGTTTTTATGTTCCCTTGACGGCTTGAAGCAGCGTTTGACAGCACATGGGCTGCACAGACCTTCGCGTGTTGCAAGTGCTGCAGATGAAAGGCACAGAGAATTATGCCTTAGCTAAGAGATCAATCTCTTAGATAGGCATAATTACCATTTTATAATTTTAGTCAGGGCAGGCAGTGCCTACCTTGCCTACTCTGACGGCACGTGCCTGGTAGACACACAGGTAGTCTTTCACCCAGAGCAGGGGAATTAAGAACCAGAGGACATGGATTTAAGGTGAGAAGAGAAAGATTTAATAGGAACCTGAAGGGTTTTTCACAGCTTTTTCACAGGTGTACGTAATGAGCTGCTAGAGAAGGTACAGCAAGAACATTTAAAAGACATTCGGACAGGTGCATGGATAGGAAAGTTTTAAATGAATATGGGCCAAACCCGGTCAGATGGGTCTAGTGTAGATGGGACATCTTGGTTGGCATGGGCAAGTTGGGCCGAAGGGCCTGTTTCCGTGCCGTATCGCTCTTTGAGTGATTCGTTGCGGAAGTGACTGATTCTGTGTTTCTGCCTCCACAGTGCCTACTTCAAGTGGCATCAAGGGATCATCTTCTTGCTGATGTTTATGTTTGTCGTAACTGTCGCTTACCATGCACGACAGGTAAGCCACCTTTTTTTAAAATAATCCAAAATGCTTTTATTCAATTTAACACAATTACAGAGTAGTAACAAAGTTAAGACTGACTACATTGGCCAACGTTCACGCAAGGCCTCCAGAGTCCCCGTGGACATCTCCGGAGACGTGGGCACGGACGTAGGCCCGGAAGGGGGGCAGGCAGTCAACCCGGGCAGAAGCCTCGACTGCCCGCTGCCTGGCCCGCGAACAGGTAAACAACAGGGAGATCGGCTTGGGTCTCTCCCTGTCTCTGGGCCGAGGCCTGGTCTCCAGTCCCTCCCTGAGCACTGGATGCCTGGTTACATTGACTGCAGTTTTTGCACCTATTAGCTGGTGTAGAATGAGGTTGTGTTCTGATGTACCTCTGGCCACTCAGAGCCTTTGAGAGGAATACCAATGCCATTGGGCCACCCATTTTTTTCTTTTTTTTCCTTCCTTTTTAACAAAAAATAATTTATTCAATTATTAAAAATAATATTTACAGTACAATATAATACAAAGTGAAACCCACCACCACAATACATGTCAAACAAATATACCAAATAAACTCCTGTACAACTATATTACAATCCCCATCGAGGATGACTTCCACCCCATGCGGTGCCCAACGGTCCTGGAAATTCCCCAGGGTGCCCGTGGACAGCGCATAGTCCCTCTCTACACTCAACCCCTCGGCGACCAGCGTTCACGGAAGGCCTCCAGAGTCCCCGTGGACACTGCGTGTTCCCTCTCCAGGGACACGGGGGCACGGGCATAGGCCCGGAAAAGAGGCAGGCAGCCAACCCCGTTGCGGCCATCGACCGCCCGCTGCCTGGACCAAGATGGCCATCTTGGCCAGGCCCAGGAGCAGACCGACAGGGGGATCAACCCTTCCCACTCCCTGCCTTGAGCCTAAATACCAAAATCGTGGGACTAAAATGCAACCACAACTTGAGGAGCAGCCCCTTCAAATATTCATCTAGGGGGTGGGCCTTGCATTGTGTGTGGACACGGTGCCTGCCGTCCTCGGGGCAATGCAGAGACTGAGCGCCCTTGTTGGTCCCGCACGCTCACAGATCGAGTCAACAGCAAGACTGGACTTCCTGTGGAGGCTGCTGGCCAAGAGGGAGATGGAGGAGATGGCGGAGTTACGTCGGCACAACGAGAGTCTCCTCCACAACATCCTGCCTCAACATGTAGCTCAATACTTCCTCAACAAGGATCCCGATGATGAGGTACAACCCGCTGTGTGCTCTAACTGAACCGCCATGTGCTCTAACTGAACCGCCTGTGTGCTCTACCACTGACCCCGCTGTGTGCTCTACCACTGAACAATCTGTGTGCTCTAACTGAACCCGCTGTGTGCTCTAACTGAACCCACTGTGTGCTCTAACACTGACCCCGCTGTGTGCTCTAACACTGACCCTGCTGTGTGCTCTAACACTGAACAATCTGTGTGCTCTAACACTGACCCCGCTGTGTGCTCTAACTGAACCCACTGTGTGCTCTAACACTGACCTCACTGTGTGCTCTAACACTGACCCCGCTGTGTGCTCTAACACTGAACCATCTGTGTGCTCTAACACTGACCTCACTGTGTGCTCTAACACTGACCCCGCTGTGTGCTCTACCACTGAACCATCTGTGTGCTCTAACACTGACCTCGCTGTGTGCACTAACACTGAACCATCTGTGTGCTCTAACACTGACCTCACTATGTGCTCTAACACTGACCCCGCTGTGTGCTCCAACACTGAACCATCTGTGTGCTCTAACACTGACCTCGCTGTGTGCTCTAACACTGAACCATCTGTGTGCTCTAACACTGAACCATCTGTGTGCTCTAACACTGAACCATCTGTGTGCTCTAACACTGAACCATCTGTGTGCTCTAACACTGACCTCGCTGTGTGCTCTAACACTGAACCATCTGTGTGCTCTAACACTGAACCATCTGTGTGCTCTAACACTGACCTCGCTGTGTGCTCCAACACTGAACCATCTGTGTGCTCTAACACTGAACCATCTGTGTGCTCTAACACTGAACCATCTGTGTGCTCTAACACTGACCCCGCCGTGTGCTCTAACTGAAACCGCTGTGTGCTCTAACTGAAACCGCTGTGTGCTCTTATAGAACCCGCTGTGTGCGCTAACTGAACCCGCTGTGTGCTCTAACCCGCTGTGTGCTCTAACACTGACCCAGCTGTGTGCTCTAACACAGACCTCGCTGTGTGCTCTAACACTGACCTCGCTGTGTGCTCTAACACTGAACAATCTATGTGCTCTAACACTGACCCCGCTGTGTGGTCTAACAGAACCCACTGTGTGCTCTAACTGAACCGCTGTGTGCTCTAACTGAACCCAGCTGTGTGCTCTAACACTGAACCAGCTGTGTGCTCTAACACTGAATCAGCTGTGTGCTGTAACGCTGAACCTGCTGTGAGCTGTAATGCTGAACCCGCTGTGTGCTCTAACTGAACCCACTGTGTGCTCTAACACTGACCCCGCTGTGTGCTCTAACACTGACCCTGCTGTGTGCTCTAACACTGAACAATCTGTGTGCTCTAACACTGACCCCGCTGTGTGCTCTAACTGAACCCACTGTGTGCTCTAACACTGACCTCACTGTGTGCTCTAACACTGACCCCGCTGTGTGCTCTAACACTGAACCATCTGTGTGCTCTAACACTGACCTCACTGTGTGCTCTAACACTGACCCCGCTGTGTGCTCTACCACTGAACCATCTGTGTGCTCTAACACTGACCTCGCTGTGTGCACTAACACTGAACCATCTGTGTGCTCTAACACTGACCTCACTATGTGCTCTAACACTGACCCCGCTGTGTGCTCCAACACTGAACCATCTGTGTGCTCTAACACTGACCTCGCTGTGTGCTCTAACACTGAACCATCTGTGTGCTCTAACACTGAACCATCTGTGTGCTCTAACACTGAACCATCTGTGTGCTCTAACACTGAACCATCTGTGTGCTCTAACACTGACCTCGCTGTGTGCTCTAACACTGAACCATCTGTGTGCTCTAACACTGAACCATCTGTGTGCTCTAACACTGACCTCGCTGTGTGCTCCAACACTGAACCATCTGTGTGCTCTAACACTGAACCATCTGTGTGCTCTAACACTGAACCATCTGTGTGCTCTAACACTGACCCCGCCGTGTGCTCTAACTGAAACCGCTGTGTGCTCTAACTGAAACCGCTGTGTGCTCTTATAGAACCCGCTGTGTGCGCTAACTGAACCCGCTGTGTGCTCTAACCCGCTGTGTGCTCTAACACTGACCCAGCTGTGTGCTCTAACACAGACCTCGCTGTGTGCTCTAACACTGACCTCGCTGTGTGCTCTAACACTGAACAATCTATGTGCTCTAACACTGACCCCGCTGTGTGGTCTAACAGAACCCACTGTGTGCTCTAACTGAACCGCTGTGTGCTCTAACTGAACCCAGCTGTGTGCTCTAACACTGAACCAGCTGTGTGCTCTAACACTGAATCAGCTGTGTGCTGTAACGCTGAACCTGCTGTGAGCTGTAATGCTGAACCCGCTGTGTGCTCTAACTGAACCCACTGTGTGCTCTAACACTGACCCCGCTGTGTGCTCTAACACTGACCCTGCTGTGTGCTCTAACACTGAACAATCTGTGTGCTCTAACACTGACCCCGCTGTGTGCTCTAACTGAACCCACTGTGTGCTCTAACACTGACCTCACTGTGTGCTCTAACACTGACCCCGCTGTGTGCTCTAACACTGAACCATCTGTGTGCTCTAACACTGACCTCACTGTGTGCTCTAACACTGACCCCGCTGTGTGCTCTACCACTGAACCATCTGTGTGCTCTAACACTGACCTCGCTGTGTGCACTAACACTGAACCATCTGTGTGCTCTAACACTGACCTCACTATGTGCTCTAACACTGACCCCGCTGTGTGCTCCAACACTGAACCATCTGTGTGCTCTAACACTGACCTCGCTGTGTGCTCTAACACTGAACCATCTGTGTGCTCTAACACTGAACCATCTGTGTGCTCTAACACTGAACCATCTGTGTGCTCTAACACTGAACCATCTGTGTGCTCTAACACTGACCTCGCTGTGTGCTCTAACACTGAACCATCTGTGTGCTCTAACACTGAACCATCTGTGTGCTCTAACACTGACCTCGCTGTGTGCTCCAACACTGAACCATCTGTGTGCTCTAACACTGAACCATCTGTGTGCTCTAACACTGAACCATCTGTGTGCTCTAACACTGACCCCGCCGTGTGCTCTAACTGAAACCGCTGTGTGCTCTAACTGAAACCGCTGTGTGCTCTTATAGAACCCGCTGTGTGCGCTAACTGAACCCGCTGTGTGCTCTAACCCGCTGTGTGCTCTAACACTGACCCAGCTGTGTGCTCTAACACAGACCTCGCTGTGTGCTCTAACACTGACCTCGCTGTGTGCTCTAACACTGAACAATCTATGTGCTCTAACACTGACCCCGCTGTGTGGTCTAACAGAACCCACTGTGTGCTCTAACTGAACCGCTGTGTGCTCTAACTGAACCCAGCTGTGTGCTCTAACACTGAACCAGCTGTGTGCTCTAACACTGAATCAGCTGTGTGCTGTAACGCTGAACCTGCTGTGAGCTGTAATGCTGAACCAGCTGTGTGCTCTAACACTGAACCAGCTGTGTGCTCTAACACTGACCTCGCTGTGTGCTCTAACACTGAACCATCTGTGTGCTCTAACACTGAACCATCTGTGTGCTCTAACACTGAACCATCTGTGTGCTCTAACACTGACCCCGCCGTGTGCTCTAACTGAAACCGCTGTGTGCTCTAACTGAAACCGCTGTGTGCTCTTATAGAACCCGCTGTGTGCGCTAACTGAACCCGCTGTGTGCTCTAACCCGCTGTGTGCTCTAACACTGACCCAGCTGTGTGCTCTAACACAGACCTCGCTGTGTGCTCTAACACTGACCTCGCTGTGTGCTCTAACACTGAACAATCTATGTGCTCTAACACTGACCCCGCTGTGTGGTCTAACAGAACCCACTGTGTGCTCTAACTGAACCGCTGTGTGCTCTAACTGAACCCGCTGTGTGCTCTAACACTGAACCAGCTGTGTGCTCTAACACTGAATCAGCTGTGTGCTGTAACGCTGAACCTGCTGTGAGCTGTAATGCTGAACCAGCTGTGTGCTCTAACACTGAACCAGCTGTATGCTCTAACACTGACCCCGCTGTGTGCTCTAACATTAAATCCGCTGTGTGCTCTAACATTGACCCTGGTGTGAGCTCTAACACTGAACCCACTGTGTCCTCTAACACCGACCCGCTGTGTGCTCTAACACTGACCCTGCTGTATGTTCTAACATTAAACCTGCTGTGTGCTCTAACATTAAACCCGCTGTGTGCTTTAACACTGACCCCGCTGTCTGCTCCAACACTGACCCCACTGTATGCTCTAACATTAAACCCGCTGTGTGCTCTAACATTAAACCCGCTGTGTGCTCTAACATTAAACCCGCTGTGTGCTCTAACACTGACACTCTGTGTCCTCTAACACTGACCCTGCTGTGTGCTCTAACACTGACCCCACTGGGTGCTCTAACATTAAATCCGCTGTGTCCTCTATCATTGACCCGCTGTGTGCTCTAACACTGACCCCACTGTGTCCTCTATCACTGAACCAGCTGTGTCCTCTAACACTGACCCGCTGTGTGCTCTAACACTAAACCAGCTGTGTGCTCTAATGAATGCTAGAGCCCTTTTTGGGGATTATTTAAATCTTGTGACAGATAGATTGTAATGTGTGTTGTGCTTGTCTGCCCGCGGTGGCCAGGACGTCTACTTTGAGTCGCACAACGATGTGGGCGTCCTGTTTGCCTCCATCCCGGAATTCAACGCGTTTTATTCACATGCGGAGGGCAACAAGCAGGGGATGGCGTGTCTGCAGCTGCTCAACGAGATCATTGCAGACTTCGATCAGGTGGTTATTGTGCCGTATGACCCCATGCGTGCATCCCCCGTGCCCCCACTGACCAACACCCTCCCAAACCATCCGCCCCACAACGTCCCCCCCACAATGTCTCCCCCAAACCATCCCCCCCTGACTGGCTGTTTGCTCTAACTGAACCCACTGTGTGCTCTAACTGAACCCGCTGTGGGCTCATTTAGAGCATACAGCGGGTTCAGTTAGAACACACAGTGGGTTCAGTTAGAGCACACAGTGGGTTCAGTTAGAGCACACAGTGGGTTCAGTTAGAGCACCCAATGGGTTCAGTTAGAGCACCCAATGGGTTCAGTTGGAGCACACAGTGGGTTCAGTTAGAGCACCCAATGGGTTCAGTTAGAGCACACAGTGGGTTCAGTTAGAGCACACAGTGGGTTCAGTTAGAGCACACAGTGGGTTCAGTTAGAGCACACAGTGGGTTCAGTTAGAGCACACAGTGGGTTCCGTTAGAGCACACAGTGGGTTCAGTTAGAGCACACAGTGGGTTCAGTTAGAGCACACAGCGGGGTCAGTGTTAAAG
This sequence comes from Raja brachyura, assembly GCA_963514005.1. The sequence goes on from OY740788.1 coordinate 27,963,361, forward strand.
CACACACAACGGGTCAGTGTTTGAGCACACAGTGGATCAGTGTTTGAGCACACAGCGGGGTCAGTGTTAGAGCACACAGTGGGTTCACTTAGAGCACACAGCTGGGTCAATGTTAGAGCACAAGACGGGTTCAGTTAGAGCAAACAGCGGGTTCAGTTAGAGCACACAGTGGGTTCAGTGTGAGAGCACACAGCGGGTTCAGTTAGAGCACACAGCGGATTCAGTTAGAGTACACAGCAGGTTCAGTTAGAGCACACAGCGGGTTCAGTTAGAGCACACAGTGGGTTCAGTTAGAGCACAGTGGATTCAATTAGAGCACACAGTGGGTTCAGTTAGAGCACACAGCAGGTTCAGTTAGGCATTATCCCCCCCACACCCTCCCCCCACAACCTCCCCCCCACACCCTCCCCCGCTCTCCGCCCCCCCACACACTCCTCTCCACACCCTTCCCCCCCCACACCCCCACTGACCACCACCTCCTCACACCATCCCCCACCACCCTCCCCCCCACAACCTCCCCCCCACTCCGCCCCCCCCACCACACCGTGCGACCTCGCTCTTGCAGTGGCCTTGCTGAGGGTCAACGTACCTTGACCGATGGGCTGACCTAATTTCGCTCTGTCTCTACTCTGCAGACTATGAATGAAGAACGCTTTAACAATATAGAAAAGATTAAAACCATTGGGAGTACGTACATGGCAGTGTCTGGTCTCACCATGGCGATGGAGGTGAGTACACTTACACTTCACGCACTCTACACCACATTGCTCACTGCCCAATGCAGTTGCCAACGACGTTGAAACACAAAGCACATTTTTTGGTTTCGTTATCGATGACCAAATCACAGCAAGTCAAGCAACGACATCACTGCTTCACTCATCCTGGCTTCAACCTAGAGTAGACCTCGGGTGCTGTCTGTGTGGAGTTTGCACTCTCTCCTGTGGCTCCATGCGTTTCCACCAGATACCCGGAATGCTGCCTGAATACCATTAGGTCGGACCGACTTTGATTGGTTGCGGGGAGACCTGATAACAGTATGTGAAACTATGAGAGGAGCAGTAGATAGGGTGAACAGTTAGAACCTTTTACCCAGGGTGGAACTGTCAAGGACATCATTTAAGGTGAGAGGGGGCAATGTTCAACGGAGATTTACGAGCCAAGATTTCTTACACAGAGGGTGGTGGGGCCTGGAACGTGCTGCCGGGGGCGGTGGTGGAGGCAGGTACCATAGTGGTGTTTCACATACTTTACGAATAGGCACATGGACATGCAGGGAACGGAGGAGCATGGATCACCTGCAGGCAGCATAGATTAGTTTAACTTGGTATCCTGGTCAGTACGAACATTGTGGGCTGAAGGGCCTGTCCCCTGAACTGTACTGTTCTATGTTCTGTAACATGCTCTGCCTCTTCCTCTCAGCAACAACCTGGAATCTCTCATGGATGCCAGTTCTGATGAAAGCTGCTAACTCTGTTTCCCTCTCCAGGGAAGCTGCCTGATGTGCAGTCTCCAGTTTGGTTTCCTCCCTCATCTCAAGGACATGCATGCTGGTTAATTGGCAACTATAAATTGTCACCAGTGTGTAGCAAATGCCAGAATTTCGAGGGATTGATTGGAATGTGCAGAGCATAAAATCAGATCCGGGCAGGATTGGTAAAAGGTGTAAAGGTCCCGTTTCCCTGATGTACACGTTATTAACATAGTTACTCTGTACCATGTGGTTTCAAATCTGCCCCAGGCATCTGAGAGTCATACTGTATGGAAACAGGCCCTTTGGCTCAGTTCCTCCAAGCTGACCAGGTATTATAGGTGAGCGAGTCCCCATTTGCCTATGTTTGGGCTCGTTCCTTTGCATCGACAGTGCCTGTATTAATGTCTTTAAACCATTGCCACGGTATCCATCTATACATCTTCCCCAGGCAGCTTGCTCCATGGACCTACCACCCTCTGCATGACAAAGTTGCCCCTCAGATCTCTCTTGAATGCTTTTCCCTCTTACCTAAAACCTCTTCTGGTATTGATTTACAATTGGCACAACTCTGGGAAAAAGACTGTGATGTTTCACTTTATCTGCCTCATTATTTTATAAATCTCCATTAAGGTCACCCCTGAGCTCTTACACTCGAGGGAAAAAGATGGCGGCTTCTCCCTATAACTCTAGACCCGGTAACATCCTGGAGCACCGCTCCTGCACCCATCCCAGCTCAATGTCATCCATCTTATCCATCCTGTAGTGGGGGACCAGGGCTACACATCATGCTTCAAGTGTGGTCTCACCAACGTCTAGCACGGATGTGGTATTACATCCCAATTACTGTGGTCAATATACTGATCAATGAAGGCAAGCGTGCCAAACGCCTTCCTCACTCCCCGTCTACCTTGGCTGGGGATTTCACCCCATCTTGGCATTGATCATGGCAACCTGTCATCCCCGAGATTCAAGGCAGAGAATCCCCAGCCCCTCCGTCCATATCAGATGTGGCCTCACCAGGGCCTGATGGTCTGCATCACAGGGTACTCAAAGAGGTGGCTCTAGAAATTGTGGATACATTGGTGATCATTTCCCAATGTTCTATAGATTCAGGATCAGTTCCTGTGGATTGGAGGGTAGCTAATGTTATTCCACTTTTCAAGAAGGAGCGAGAGAGAGAACAGGCAATTATAGACCAGTTAGCCTGACTTCGGTGGTGGGGAAGATGCTTGAGTCAATTATTAAAGAAGTAATAACGGCGCATTTGGATAGCAGTAAAAGGATTGGTCCAAGTCAACATGGATTTATGAAGGGGAAATCCTGCTTGACTAATCTTCTGGAATTTATTGAGGATGTAACATGTAAAATGGATGAAGGAGAGCCAGTGGATGTAGTTTATCAGGAAACAAAGAGTAGGAATAAACGGGTCCCTGTCAGAATGGCAGGCAGTGGCGAGTGGAGTGCCGAAGGCTCGGTGCTGGGGCCGCAACTATTTACAATATATATTAATGATTTTAGAAGATGGAATTAAAAGTAACATCAGCAAATTTGCGGATGACACAAAGCTGGGTGGCAGTGTGAACTGTGAAGAGGATGCTCGGAGTTTGCAGGGTGATTTGGACAGGTTGAGTGAGTGGGCAGATGCAGTATAATGTAGATAAATGTGAGGTTATCCACTTTGGTGGCAAGAACAAGGAGGCAGATTATTATCTCAATGGTGTCAGATTAGGAAATAGGGAAGTGCAACGAGATCTGAGTGTCCTTGTACACCAGTCACCGAAAGTAAACATGCAGGTACAGCAGGCAGTGAAGAAAGCTAATCGCATGTTGGCCTTCATAACGAGAGAATTTGAGTATAGGAGTAAAGGTGGGTTTAAACTAAATAATGGGGGGGGGGGGAGGAGCCAAAGTGGAAATACACGGATGGAGTTAAAGGGAAAGAGAGTATAGGGAAAATTATGAAAGACACCAGAATTAATGGGACAGATAGCTCACAAAGGGATAGGAGACTATGGCCCAGTGAAACAGGAATCGATGTGAAAGAGTGGTGGGTCTCTGGAACTCTGCCACAGAGGGTAGTTGAGGCCAGTTAATTGGCTATATTTAAGAGGGAGTTAGATGTGGCCCTTGTGGCTAAGGGGATCAGAGGGTATGGAGAGAAGGCAGGTACGGGATACTGAGTTGGATGATCAGCCATGATCATATTGAATGGCGGTGCAGGCTCGAAGGGCCGAATGGCCTACTCCTGCACCTAATTTCTATGTTTCTATGTTTCTATGAAAGGTGAGGTGAGTAATGGATTAAAAGTATTATATGTGAATACGTAAAGTATAAAAAATAAAGTGGACGAGTTTGAGGCTCAGTTAGAAATTGTCAAGTATGATGTTGTGGGAATTACAGAGACATAGCTACAAGAGGAGCAGGGCGGGGAACTGAATATTCAGGGGTATACGTCCTATCGAAAAGACAGACAGGTGGGCAGTAAAATTCAGTCCCTTGCAAGGGGTGACATTGAAACAGGAGATGTAGAGTCAGTATGGATAGAACTGAGGAATTGTAAGGGTAAAAAGACCCTAATGGGACTTATCTACAAGCCTCCAAAACAGTAGCCTGGACATAGGGCACAAATTGAATCAAAAGTTAAAATTGGCATGTAGCAAAAGTAATGCTGTGGTTGTTATGGGAGATTTCAACATGCAAGTAGACTGGGAAAATCAGGTTGGTACTGGACCCCAAGAAAGGGAGTTTGTCGAGTGCCTCCAAGATGGATTCTTAGAGCAGCTTGTTTTGGAGCCTACCAGGGAGAAGGCAATTCTGGATTTAGTGTTATGTAATGAACCGGATTTAATAAAGGAACTTATGGTTAAGGAGCTATTAGGAGGTAGTGACCATAATGTGATGTTTTGATTTAAAATTTGAGAGGGAGAAGGGTAAATCGGAGGTGGCAGTATTACAGTTGTACAAAGGGGACTGTGGAGCCATGAGAGAGGAGCTGGCCAAAGTTGACTGGAAAGATACCCTAACATGGATGACAGTGGAACAACAATGGCAGGTATTTCTGGGAATAATACAGAAGGTGCACGATCAGTTAATTCCAAAGAGGAAGAAAGATTCCAAGGGGTGTAAGGGGCGACTGTGGCTGACAAGGGATGTCAGGGACAGTATAAAAATAAAATAGAAAAAGTACAACATCGCAAACATGAGTGGGAAGCCAGAGGATTGGGAAACTTTTAAGGAGTAACAGAAGATGACTAAAAAGTAAATACGGGCAGAAATGATGAGGTACCAAGCTATCCAAGAATATAAAGGAGGATAGTAAAAGCTTCTTTAGGTATGTGAAGAGGAAAAAATTAGTTAAGATCAAAGTGGTACCCTTGAAGACTGAAAAGGGTGAATTTATTATGGGGAACAAAAAAATGGCAGATGAGTTGAGCAGGTACTTTGGATCTGTCTTCACTAAGGAGGACACAAACAATCTTCCTGATATAGTAGTGGCCAGAGGACCTAAGGTGACAGAGGAACTGAAGGAAATTCACATTAGGCAGGAAATGGTGTTGGGTAGACTGATGGAACTGAAGGCTGATAAATCCACAGGGCCTGGGCCTGATGGTCTGCATCCCAGGGTACTTAAGGAGATGCCTCTAGAAATCGTGGACGCATTGGTATCATTTTCCAATGTTCTATAGATTCATGATTATTTCCTGTGGATTGGAGGGTAGCTAATGTTAACCCACTTTTTAAAAAAAGGAGGGAGAGAGAAAACAGAATTATAGACCTATTAGCCTGACATCGGTGGTGGGGAAGATGCTGGAGTCAATTATAAAACATGAAATAGTGGCACATTTAAATATCAGTAAGTGGATCGGTCCGAGTCAGCATGGATTTACGAAGGGGAAATCATGCTTGACTAATCTTCTGGACAGCGTGAAGGCATGAGAGGGGAACTGGCAAAGGTAGACTGGAAAAGGATCCTAGCAGGAATGACAGCGGTCTGGAGCTCCTCTCCAGGGACCCCGGTACTGATGGTAAGTAAGTCCCCGCCGCGCCCGAGGTAGAAGTAGGCCGCGGGCTGGCAGTTGGAGCTCTTCTTCCCCCGGGTCCTCACGAGGGATCCCAGGCTGTGGACGCCGCGCCGGCTGAAGCTCTGCAGACCGCGGCTTCAGGCTGCCGGCTGCCGCGGGCCAGCGAAATGGAGCGCTCCCCTCTGGGGAGACCCAGCGAGGGTTCGCCCGTTCCGCGCCGAGAATCCACGCTGCGCCCGCCGCTGAAGCCCCGAGCGCGTCTCCGGGAACGGCCACCCGATCCTCGCTGTTAGGCCACGAGGGAGGCGACCTGGAAAAAGTCGTCTCTCTGTGGAGGAGGCGACCAAAACAGTTTCCCCCTTACCCCCCCACACCACCCCCACAAAAGAAAAAAACACACAAAGAAACATTAAAAACAGACTTTAAAACAAACTAAAAAAATTAAAAAGTAGAAAAATACATGCAGTTTTGTGTGCGGTTTTGGGCTCCATATTTGAGGAAGGACATTCTTGCTATTCAGTATTCCGGGAGTGCAGTGTAGGTTCGCAAGGTTAATTCCCGGGATTGCGGGACTGTCATATGTTGAAAGAATGTGGAGCGGCTGGGCTTATATACACTGGAATTTAGAAGGATGAGAGGATATTATCTGAATGGTGGCAGATTAGGAAAAGGGGAGATGCAACGAGATCTGGGTGTCATGGTACACCAGTCATTGAAAGTAGGCATGCAGGTGCAGCAGGCAGTGAAGAAAGCAAATGGTATGTTAGCATTCATAGCGAAAGGATTTGAGTATAGGAACAGGGAGGTTCTACTGCAATTGTACAGGGTTTTGGTGAGGCCACACCTGGAGTATTGCGTACAGTTTTGGTCTCCAAATCTGAGGAAAGACATCCTTGCCATAGAGGGGGTACAGAGAAGATTCACCAGACTGATTCCTGGGATGTCAGGACTTTCATATCAGGAAAGATTGGATAGACTCGGCTTGTACTCGCTGGAATTTAGAGGATTGAGGGGGATCTTATAGAAACTTACAAAATTCTTAAGAGGTTGGACAAGCTAGATGCTGGAAGATTGTTCCCGATGTTGGGGGAGTCCAGAACAAGGGGTCACAGTCTAAGGATAAGGGGGAATTCCTTTAGGACCGAGATGAGGAAAACATTCTTTACACAGAGAGTGATGAGTCTCTGGAATTCTCTGCCACAGAAGGTAGTTGAGGCCAGTTCATTGGCTATATTTAAGAGGGCGTTAGATGTGGCACTTGTGGCTAAAGGGATCAGGGGGTATGGAGAGAAGGCAGGTACGGGATACTGAGTTGGATGATCAGCCATGATCATATTGAATGGCGGTGCAGGCTCGAAGGGCCGAATGGCCTACTCCTGCACCTATTTTCTATGTTTCTATGTTTCTCTATCTTATTGAAACATATAAGATTATTACGGGATTGGACACGCTAGAGGCAGGAAACATGATTGTGATGTTGTGGGAGTCCAGAACCAGGGGCCACAGTTTAAGAATAAGGGGTAGGCCATTTAGAACGGAGATGAGGAAATACTTTTTCACCCAGAGAATTGTGAATCTATGGAATTCTCGACCTCAGAAGGCAGTGGAGGCCAATTCTCTGAATGCTTTTGAGAGAGTTAGATAAACTCTTAAAGATAGTGGAGTCAGGGGATATGGGGAGAAGGCTGGAACGGGATACTGATTGTGGATGATCAGCCATGATCACATTGAATGGTGGTGCTGGCTCGAAGGGCTGAATGGCCTCCTCCTGCACCTATTGTCTATTGTCTATGTAGAGGTTATGCTTCAGTTACATAGCATGTTGGTGAGATCACATCTGGAGTCATACTGTTTCTTGCTTTATGGGAAGTATGTGACTGCATTGGAACCAGTCCAGAGAAGGTATATTGGAGGTCCCCAGTGGAGGTCTCTCAAGTTCTAGTTGCATTTTAGTCCCACGATCCTGGTGTTTGGGCACAGGGCAGGGAGTGTGGAGTGCCAATTGGAGGGGTGGGACCTCCCTGTTGGTCTGCTCCTTGGCCTGGCCAAGATGGCCATTCGTGGGTCCAGGCAGCGGGCGGTCAATGGTCACACCAGAGTCGGCTGCTTGCCCCTATTCCAGACTTGTGTCTGTGCTTGCATGTCCCTGGAAAGGGAACACGCGATGTCCATGGGGACTCTGGAAGCCTTCCGTGAACGCGGGTTGCCGCGGGGGGGGTCGAGAGCATTGTAAATAATGACTGCACCATTGTACTATAATGACTGCTTGATGTGTTGTGACCATTTAACGTTGATGTACTTTTGCTACACTGCAATATGCAATTGTTGAATAATGTCCCTGGAATGGAAAAAAAAGGTTTATTGGATGAGTGAGTTGCTCACAGTGCTGGAGTAGCTCTGCGGGTCAGGCAGCATCTGTGGAGAGAATGGAATGGCAATGTTTTGGGTCAGGTACCTTCTTCAGAGACTGAAACTTTGCCTGTCCATTCCCTCCACAGATGCTGCCTGACCCACTGAGTTCCTCCAGCACTTTGTGTTACTCGTTGTGTCTCCATGTGTTGGGTTGCTGGATGGGGGGGTGTATCCATCTAGAACAAGCCACCTTTTTGTGTCATCTGCACACTTGCTACTCGTTAGGAGAGGGAGAGGGAAGGGATGGGGTGGGGGGCGGGGTGGACGCTTGGCAGGCACTGGCTGCGCTGAGGATGGCGTGGGGTGGTACCGGTTAACATGCATTGTTGTTGCAGGGGGGCGACGATGAATGGAAGCACCTCTGCATCCTGGCAGACTTCGCAATCGCTCTGGAGAGTATCATGACCCAGATCCAAAACCACTCCGACATTAACTTCAAGCTCCGCGTGGGTGAGTCTCGGCAGCATGGTACAAAGAGTGGGGACTAGAGTCCATGCGACATGCAGGGCACCAGCACAACAACAGTGCTATATAAACCTGCAGGTGCTGCTTTAAACCGAAGATAGACACAAAAAGCTGGTGTAACTCAGCGGGTCAGGCAGCGCCTCTGGAGAGAAGGAATGGGTGATGTCTGAAGAAGGGTCTGGACCCGAAACGTCACCCATTCCTTCTCTCCAGCCATTCCCTGAGCGCCTTTAGCCACAGACATGTCCCGGACTGATTAACACCAGGTGGCCAGCAAGATTGTCCCGTGTGGGGAGGTTAGAAAACCAGATGGAGACACAAGGTGCTGGAATCTCCAGTAACACAGTGCAGGAGGAATGCAGCGGGTCAAGCAGCATCTGTGGAGGGAATGGACAGATGACATTTCAGGTTGGGACCCTGCGTCAGTCCAGACCTGCATTACCATCTGGGTAAAGGCATTGGTTTAGTGACAGGAGTCAGAGGGGAGTTGTACTGAGTGGAAGCCTGTATCCAGTAGTTAGAGAGTCATACAGCATAGAAACAGGCCCTTCGGCCCAACTCCTCCATGCCAGCGAAGCTGTCTGAATGTCTTTTAAGCATCACCATTGTAGTCACCCCGACCACTTCCTCGGGCAGCTTGTTCCATACACCCACTGTCCTTTGTGATGTTATTAACCCTCAGGTACCTTTTAAATTGTTCCCAACATTTAAGAGACAGACAGGTACATGGATAGGACAGGTTTGGAGGGATATGGACCAAATGCAGGCAGGTGGGACTAGTGTAGCTGGGACACATTGGCCATTGTGGGCAAGTTGGGCTAAAGGGCACTGTATCACTATGACTCTAAATCCTGCCCTGTTTCACTTGCACTTACATCACTACATCGTGCATCTGTAAGTGCGTGCGTGTGCGTTTGCGTGTGTGCATGTATACGTGTGTGCATGCACGTGCGTGCATGTGTACGTATGTGTGTGTGCGTGCATACCTGTACGTGTGTTTACGTGTGCATGCGTGTGTGTGTGTGCATACCTATGCATGTGTGTATACGTATGCGTGCGTGTGTATGTGTGCATGCGTGCGTGTGTGCATGCATGTGTGCGTGTGTGTGTGTGTGTGTACGTGAGTGTGTGCTCATGCATGCCTGTGTGTGTGCTGACGTCTCTGGCTCATGTTGCAGGATTCAGCCATGGATTTGCGATCTCTGGAGTGATTGGGGCGACGAAGCCTCAGTTCGATATCTGGGGCACGACAGTGAACATGGCAAGTCGCATGGACTCTACGGGTGTGAGTGGGAAGGTGCAGGTGCCCGCTGATACCCAGGTGGTCCTGTCCCTGCGCGGCTTTGTGCTGGAGCACCGGGGAGCCATTTACATTAAGGGCTTCTCGGAGATTCAGGGCAAGATGGATACCTACTTCCTGATTGGGAGAGTGAAGGAGGCGGTGAAGCATCACTGGACGAGGCGGATGAGTTCCCAGCAGACGCTCTCCGCCTTCGTGTCTGGTCTGGTGCAGCAGAAGAACACGGTGGTACCCGTCCAAAACAAGGGTAAATAGTGCCGAGCCCAGCCCCGCCTGGCCCACATCGGCACGGCTCAGCGCCACACATCCTCCTCCATGGAGCAGGCGCTAATGTGATTGTTGGATAATGTAGTGCAGTGAATTTATAGAGAGATGTAAGTGGTTGCTCAAGTTGAGGAGAAGTTGTGTATCAGCACAGCGGCAGCCTCCGTCCAGCCGGTGTCTTGGCCCCACCGGGGCAGTGCCCAGACACACCGTCGTCAGTGTGGTGAGACCCATGCGTGGCCTTGTCTGTTCGAGGCTCTCTCCTCCAGCCCTTGCCCACTGTGGGACGGACAAGCAGCAGTCCCAGCTAACCCTAACCCTAATCCTAACCCAATGAAAACCTAACCCTACCCTACCCCGGCATCATTGGGCTGGCACCAGAGCAACACACAGTAATACAGGACTCAATATTAAATCTGATCTCAGCTGAAATCTGACGCTGTGTGTGGAAGTCATTTCTTTCATTCCGTACCCAATCTGCACAACTTACTCATCATTCCTCCCACATTCACATCCAGGAAGTTAATATACATCACCGACAGCCCGGCCACCAGCACCCATCCCTGTCACACATAGGGGTCTTAAGGGGTTGGACAGGCTAGATGCAGGAAGATTGTTCCCGATGTTGGGGAGGTCCAGGACAAGGGGTCACAGCTTAAGGATAAGGGGGAAATCCTTTAGGACCGAGATGAGAAGGAATTTTTTCACACAGAGAGTGGTGGGTCTCTGGAACTCTCTGCCACAGAGGGTAGTTGAGGCCAGTTCATTGGCTATATTTAAGAGGGAGTTAGATGTGGCCCTTGTGGCTAAGGGGATCAGAGGGTATGGAGAGAAGGCAGGTACGGGATACTGAGTTGGATGATCAGCCATGATCATATTGAATGGCGGTGCAGGCTCGAAGGGCCGAATGGCCTACTCCTGCACCTAATTTCTATGTTTCTATAGTAAAAGGCCTGATAGAATGGATGTGGAGAGGATGTTTCCACTAGTGGGAGAGTCTGGCACCAGAGGTCATAGCCTCAGAATACATGGATGTTCCTTTAGGAAGGAGATGAGAAGGAATTTATTTATTCAGAGGGTGGTGAATCTGTGGAACTCATTGCCACAGAAGGCTGTTGGGGCCGTCAATGGATATTTTTAATGCAGTGATAGATAGATTCTTGAGTGTGGTCTGTGGGATCTTACCAACATCTGCCTTTGGGTAGACAGTGTGTCCTTGGTACCAGGCAGCAGTGGAGCAGTATAGACAATGTCCCACCTACCGGTGTGTGATGAGGCCCCCAGTGCAGCCCCCAGGACCTGGCTGAACCGACCCGACCAGCTGTGACCTGCGCCAGATACTGGCAGAACGACATCTGAGATTGCTGTCTGGTCTTCTACGAGTCCGTTGCAATGGTTCGTATTTCAATTACAGTTTAATTTATTGTCACGTGTACCGAGGTACAGTGAAAAGCATTTGTTGCGTGCTAACCAGTCAGCAGAAAGACAATATATGATTACAACCGACCCATTTACAGTGGTAGATACATGATAAAGGGAATAACGTTTAGTGCAAGGTAAAACCAGTAAAGGCCGATCAAGGATAGTCCGAGGGTCACCAAAGAGGTAGATAGTAGTTAAGGACTGCTCTCTGGTTGTGGTAGGATGATTCAGTTGCCTGATAACAGCTGGAAAGAAACTTTCCCTGAATCTGGAGGTGTGCACTTTCACACTTATGCCCGATGGGATTTGATAATGCTGCTGGTCTTGCCGAGGTAGCGTGAGGTGTAAATGGGGTCAATGGAAGGGAGACACAAAAAGCTGGAGTAACTTAGTGGGACAGGCAACATCTCTGGAGAGAAGGAATGGGTGACGTTTCGGGTCGAGACCCTTCTTCAGGGCCAGGGAGGTTGGTTTGTGTGATGGTCTGGGCTGCAATTCGCTGCAATTTCTTGCGGTCGTGGATGGAGCTGCTCCCAAACCAAGCTGCGGTGCATCCCGCTAAAATGCCAATTTTTGTTTCCCGTGGGATATGCTTTAGTTTAGTTTAGAGATACAGCGTGGAAACAGGCCCTTTGGCCCACCGAGTCCGCACCGACCAGCGATCCCCACACATTAACGCTAACCCACGCCCATTAGGGACAATTTACATTTATACCAAGCCATTAAGCTACAAACCTTTGGAGTGTGGGAGGCAACTGAAGATCTCGGAGAAAACCCACGCAGGTCACGGGGAGAACGTACGGACAGCACCCGTAGTTAGGATTGAACCCGGGTCTCTGGCTGCAAGCAACTCCACCACTGTGCCACCGTGCTGCCGTGGGTTGTTCCAGCTTCCTCCACGCTGTCTGAAAGAAACCCACCTGCTGTTCGGGGATACTGGCAGTGTGTTCCACTGTGATGGCTGCTGCAAACTGCTGGCTGATCCACTCTTACCATTTACAGTGCTACATTCCCCACTCCCTCTCTCAAACGTATCCTAGCCACCCTTTTCCTGTTTATCTTGATGTTATTTTCCAGTTTACTCAATGTTCTCCTGACGTATTGTTCGCTACGACCAACTTGTTCCCTCGGCCAAGTCAGTGCCTCTTAAACGAAGCCGTGCCCCCCCCCCCCCCCATTACAAAGAGGAGCCTAAGCCGGAATGTGTTCTGTACAGGAATACCCAGGGTGCAAATGTCAAATACCAGGCGCCATAGCTTTGAGGTGAGAGGGGCAAAGTTTAAAGGAGATGTGGTTTTTCACAGAGGGTGGTGGGTTCCTGGAGTGGTGCTGGAGACAGACACAATCGTTTATGCGGCCTTCAGATGGCCACATGGATATGCAGGGAATGGAAAGGTATGGATTATGAGCAGATAGATAAGACTTTGGCTTGGCATCATGCTTTAGTTTAGTTTAGAGATGCGGAAACAGGCCCTGTGGCCCACCGAGTCCACACTGACCAGCGAGCCCCACACATTAACACTATCCTACACACACTAGGGACAATTTTTACACATACACCCAAGCCAATTAACCTATCAACCTGTACGTCTTTGGGAGTGTGGGAGGAAAATGAAGATCTTGGGGAGAACCCATAGTCGGGATCGAACCCGGGTCTCCAGCGCTGTGAGGTAGTTACTCTACCGTTGCACCACCGTGCCGTCAATGTTGGGCACACATTGTAGGCCGAAGGGCCTGTTCCAGTTGGTTTACCCAGATGATGCCTGCACCAGGACACTGTCTCCAGCACCCAGGTGGTGTTATATATACTGAGACTCTGCCCCCTGGCCTAACCCAGACCATGCTTCCCATGCACAAACGGTGCCTCTATACCGAATCCAGCGATGAAAAGACAGTGATTGGCTCCAAAATGTGAATTGGAAGATGGATCTGAGGAGAGGTCTGATGATGAATCATTTATCTGACTCTCTTTCTCAATGCCCCCCCTCACCCCCCTCGACCCGCAAACTCTCCAGCAGTTCTGTTTAATCTCAGACTACAGCAGCCACAGTGCTTGTGATTTTCCTTTAATAGTTTCAGCGTAAATCATGTCACAGCAACAGCGGGGGCAGAGTGCCAGGCACTGTGTTGGCATCTTCTGAGGGTGGGCAGGAGGGGAACCATGTCTTCCCACAGATACGCCAGGTGACGGGCAGTGGGTGGGCTGGTTGGAGGGGTGACCTTTGCTTGGGGTCAATGACCCCTGTCTGCCCTGACCCTGGGCTCAGTGATGTGGATGGGGGGGGGATCACAGGGGTCAAGTGTCAAGGGTCAGGGCCCCCACCACTCTTTGAGCCTGGGCTCAGTGGTGAAGGGGGGGTCAGTCAGGGGTCATGGGTCATGGCCCCCCACCACTCTCTGAGCCTCCAGTGCTCGGCCCATTGCCATCCAGCTGGGTGAGTTTACTGAGCACTCGGGGATCAGCCAAGAGCTGGAGGCTGAAGCTGTGTCCGTGCAGGTGGGAGAGGAGGGAGACGAGACGGTCATGAATCAGCCCGTAGCCGGCGTAGGCGTCCTGCCCACAGCGGCTGGCCAGCATGTCCAGCTGGGCTCTGAGTGAGCTCAGGTGGTCCAGCTCATTGGATACCTTCCTCCTGGAGCTGACGAGCTGCTCCAGTGCATGGTGCAGCATCTGCAGCTCCCTCTGCCTTTCCCGCAGCCCGTTGTCCACCTCCAGCCTGCGGTGTTGCAGCTCCTGCAGCATCTGCCGGCACTGGCCCAGTTCCAGAGACGCCTGGTCCAGCTTCACCTTTACCTCCGCCTTGTCCACCACCGCCAGCTCAATCAATGCCTCACAACGAGACATTTCTCTACGGGCGCCGACAACCAGAGGGATTGCTGGTGACAGAGGGAGGGAGGTTAGAACATAAAACAGGCCCTTCAGCCCACAATATCCGTACCATCTGCCTACAGAGAATCTGAATCCCTCCTTTCCCTGCTTATCCATGCACCTATCCAAAAGTCCATTCAACACGATCATAGCTGACTCCTGCAGTACTCACTGCAGCTACTCACCAGACTCTGTATGGCAACGTTTGATGTTATTTTCAAGTTTACTCAACGTTCTCCTGAAGTATTATTCCCTGTAACCAACCTCAGCCAAGTCAGTGCCTCTTAAACCAAGCTGTTAAACCTATTAAACTTTAAACTGTTCCCCCCTCCTAAAGGATAGGATTCACTCAGCATGGACAGTCCGCATGATTTTCGACACGCACTGACACGTTGTGTCTTACTAACTTGATCCAGTTTACTGAGGAAAGTGATTGATGAGGCTCGTTTCGTTTAGTTTTGGGATGTAGCACAAAACAGGCCCTTCTGCCCACCGAGTCCACGCCGACCAGCGATCCCCGCACATTCACACTATCCTACACGCACTGGGGACAATTTACACATATACCAAGTATACAAACCCAAGCCAATTGTGGGAGGAAACCAAAGATCTCGGAGAAAACACATGCATTCACGGGGAGAACATACAAACTCCGTACAGTCAGCACCCGTAGTCGGGATGGAACCTACGTCTCTGGCGCTGCAAGCGCTGTAGGGCAGCAACTCTACCGCTGCGCTACCGTGCCGCCGAGGGTAAGATGGTGGATGTTGTCAACATGGATTTTAATAAAGCATTTGATAAAGAACCTATCGGTTGGCTGATCCACATGGCATTTACTGTGACCGGGTCGTATGGATTCAGAACTGGGTTATTAATAGAAGACAGAACTGCAGATGCTGGTTAATACACAAAGTGCTGGAGTAGCTTGGTGGGCCAGGTAGTATCCCTGAAGAACATGGACATTTCGGCTCGAGGCCCTTCTTCATTCTTCATTCAGACCTTTATGGAGATGTGATCCCCACTATCCCCAAAATGCTCTTCCACTGAAACTCCAGACACCTGGTCAGCCTCATTTCCCAACACAAGGTCCAGTTTGTTCCCTTCTCGGGTTGGACTGTCCATGTACTGTTTCAAGAAACCCGCTTGGATACACCTTACAATTTCTGCCCCGTCTAAGCTTCTAGCTCTGAGCAGGTCCCAGTCAATGTTGGGGAAGTTTCAAGTCACCCACTAACACAACCCTGTTACTCTGGCAACTTTCAGTAATCTGTCTCCATTGCTCCATCTACTGCTTGCTATTGGGGCTTATGGTACAATCCTTGCACCCACACAGCCTCAGTGGACACACCCACCAGTGTGTTCTCTCTAACTGCCTCTCTGGTCAGTAGCGAACTCCCCCACCGCTGTTGCCCCCCTCTTGATCACGTCTGAAACATCAAAACCCCAGAACTTTGAGCTGCCCGTCGATGTCCTCTCACAACCACGTTTCCTCAATGGCCACAGCACCACACACAAGCATCGAGCCCCGCTCTAAGATCATCCGCTTTCTCCACAATACTCCTTGCACTGAAATAAACACATGACAGCCCATCATGAGTCACCATATTCCTTCACCTCTTCCTGCCTGTCCTTCCATTCAGACTGTGGTCCCAACCTCTACCTTCACATCACTCCTAATCTCTGATAGACACAAAATGCTGGAGTAATTCAGCGGGACGGGCAGCATTTCTGGAGAGAAGGAATGGGTGATGTTTTGGGTTGATTCCCTTTTTTGAAGAAGGGTCATGACCTGAAACGTCACCCATTCATTCTCTCCAGAGGTGCTGCCTGTCCCGCTGAGTTACTCCAGCATTTTGTGTCTGTTTTCGGTGTAAACCAGCATCTGCAGTTCCTTCCTACTCTTACTCTCTGACCCACTACTCTGGTTCTCACTCTGTCTCTCTAGTTTAAACCCTCCCAAGTAGCAGTAGTGAACCTGCCTGCTAGGATACTGCTTCCCCTCCAGTTCTGGTGCAACCCGTCCCTCATGCAGGTCACCTCTGCCCCACAAGAGATGCCAACGGTCTACAAATCTGAACCCCGTTTCCTGCATCAACTCCTTGCATTCATCTGTCCTCTCTTCCTATTCTTATCCTCACCAAAACTTAGCATTGGGAGTACTCCGGAGCTTCCTTCCCTCGAGAACCTGTTTTTTAATCTGCCCAACGCTCCATGTTCACTTTGCCGTACCTTGTCCCGTTTCCTGCTCATGACGCTGGTGGCATCGTGCACAACGACCCCCAGCTGCACCCCCTCCCCTAGAGGATGCCATGCAGGCGGTCCGAGACGTCCTGGACCCTGGCACCAGGGAGGCAGCACCACCATCCTGGAGTCTCCACTGCTGCTGCAGAATCCCCTGTCCACACCGCTAACTAACGTGTCTAATAGCACCATCGCTCTGCCCGCCTTCACTCGTGCAGTGAGCGTGGAAGCTGTACATTACTGTTCAAACCCCTCACACCCACCCCACATCCCACACCCCACACCCACCCCAAACCAAATGCACACCCACCCCCACACCCACACCCACCCTCACCCCAAACCCACACCCATCCTCACAACCAATCCCATACCCACATCCACCCTCATACCCACCCCCGCACCCACCCTCACGTCCACCCCCTCACCCCACCCCCACACCCACCCCCCACCCTCACACCCACCCCTACACCCCACCCCAAACCCACCCCCACCCTCACACCCACCCTCACCCTCACACCCTCCCCCACCCCACCCCCACACCCAACCCACCCTCACACCCACCCCAAACCCACACCCACCTTCACACCCACCCCCACCCTCGCACCCCACACCCACCCCAAACCAAATGCACACCCACCCTCACCCCAAACCCACACCCACCCTCACCCCAAACCCACACCCATCCTCACAACCAATCCCATACCCACATCCACCCTCATACCCACCCCCGCACCCACCCTCACACTCACACCCACACCCACCCTCATACCCACCCCCGCACCCACCCTCACGTCCACCCCCTCACCCCACCCCCACACCCACCCCCACCCTCACACCCACACCCACCCTCACACCCACCCCCCTCACCTGCACACCCACACCCACCCCAAACCCACACCACCCGCACCCTCACACTCACATCCACCCTCACACCCACATACACCCTAACACCCACCCCCACCCTCACACCCACCCCCTCACTCACACCGACACCCACCCTCACACATCACACCCCCACCCTCACACCCACACCCTCACACGGTTTAGGGGAGGATGTGGCTCGTTTGTGAGAGGGAACAAGAGGGTCATGTGTGTCGACACAGAACATCGACACACAGATGAATTTTGAGTTGATCAGCCACTGGCATCTGTACACCGTTGTACAAAAGGGGGAGGTTGAACTTCTCCAACATTTGCTGATTTATTATTGTGATATTATTTGAAGATAATCACACCCTCACACCCACCCTCACACCCACCCTCACACCCACCCTCACACCCACCCTCACACCCACCCTCACACCCACCCTCACACCCACCCTCACACCCACCCTCACACCCACCCTCACACCCACCCTCACACCCACCCTCACACCCACCCTCACACCCACCCTCACACCCACCCCCACCCTCACACCCACCCTCACACCCACCCTCACACCCACCCTCACACCCACCCTCACACCCACCCTCACACCCACCCCCACCCTCACACCCACCCTCACACCCACCCTCACACCCACCCTCACACCCACCCCCACCCTCACACCCACCCTCACACCCACCCCCACCCTCACACCCACCCCCACACCCACCCCCACCCTCACACCCACCCCCACCCTCACACCCACCCCCACCCTCACACCCACCCTCACACCCACCCCCACCCTCACACCCACCCTCACACCCACCCCCACCCTCACACCCACCCCCACACCCACCCCCACCCTCACACCCACCCCCACACCCACCCCCACCCTCACACCCACCCCCACACCCACCCCCACCCTCACACCCACCCTCACACCCACCCCCACCCTCACACCCACCCTCATACCCACACCCACCCTCACACCCACCCTCACACCCACCCTCACACCCACCCCCACCCTCACACCCACCCTCACACCCACACCCACCCTCACACCCACCCTCACACCCACCCTCACACCCACCCCCACCCTCACACCCACCCTCACACCCACCCTCACACCCACACCCACCCTCACACCCACCCCCACCCTCACACCCACCCTCACACCCACCCTCACACCCACCCCCACCCTCACACCCACCCTCACACCCACACCCACCCTCACACCCACCCTCACACCCACCCTCACACCCACCCCCACCCTCACACCCACCCTCACACCCACACCCACCCTCACACCCACCCTCACACCCACCCCCACCCTCACACCCACCCTCACACCCACACCCACCCTCACACCCACCCTCACACCCACCCTCACACCCACACCCACCCTCACACCCACCCTCACACCCACCCCCACCCTCACACCCACCCTCACACCCACACCCACCCTCACACCCACACCCACCCTCACACCCACCCTCACACCCACACCCACCCTCACACCCACCCTCACACCCACACCCACCCTCACACCCACCCTCACACCCACCCCCACCCTCACACCCACCCTCACACCCACACCCACCCTCACACCCACCCTCACACCCACACCCACCCTCACACCCACACCCACACCCACCCTCACACCCACCCTCACACCCACACCCACCCTCACACCCACACCCACCCTCACACCCACTCTCACACCCACCCTCACACCCACCCTCACACCCACCCTCACACCCACACCCACCCTCACACCCACCCTCACACCCACCCTCACACCCACACCCACCCTCACACCCACACCCACTCTCACACCCACACCCACCCTCATACCCACACCCACCCTCACACCCACACCCACCCTCACACCCACCCTCACACCCACACCCACCCTCACACCCACCCCCACCCTCACACCCACACCCACCCTCACACCCACCCTCACACCCACACCCACCCTCACACCCACCCTCACACCCACCCACCCTCACACCCACCCTCACACCCACCCTCACACCCACCCTCCCACCCTCACACCCACTCTCACACCCACCCTCACACCCACACCCACCCTCACACCCACCCTCACACCCACACCCACCCTCACACCCTCCCCCACCCTCACACCCACCCTCACACCCTCCCCCACCCTCACACCCACCCTCACACCCACCCTCACACCCACACCCACCCTCACACCCACCCTCACACCCACACCCACCCTCACACCCACCCTCACACCCACACACCCTCACACCCTCCCCCACCCTCACACCCACCCTCACACCCTCCCCCACCCTCACACCCACCCTCACATCCACACTCACACCCACACTCACACCCACACCCACCCTCACACCCACCCTCACACCCACCCTCACACCCACACCCCCACCCTCACACCCACCCTCACACCCACCCTCACACCCCCACCCCCACACCCACACCCCAAACCTACACCCACCCCCTCACTCCCACTCCCACCCCCACCCCCACACTCACACCCCCCCGCTCCCACACCCACCCCCGCACCCACCCCCACACCCCACCCCAAACCCACACCCACCCTCACACCAACCCCCACCCCCACCCCCACACCCCCTCGCTCCCACACCTACCCCCGCACCCACCCCCACCCATCCCCACCCCCACCCCAAACCCACACCTACCCTCACACCTCCCACCCTCACACCCAACCCACTCACCCGCACACCCACACCCACCCCAAACCAACACCCACCCCCTCACCCCCACTCCCACACCCACCCTCACACCCACCCCCATCCTCACACTCACACTCACACCGACACCCACACCCACCCTCACACTCACCCCCACACTCACACCCACCCCCACCCCCACACTCACCCCCACACTCACACCCACCCCCACACCCACCCTCACACTTACACACACCCACCCCCACACGCCCTCACACACACACCCAGACCTGATACCCCTCACACCCACACCCACCCCCACACTCCACCCCAAACCCACACCCACCCCCTCACCCCCACATTCACACTCACACTCACACCCACCCTCACCCCCACACGCCTATGTTTTATGACAGTTGGCAGATCTATTTCCCTCTTGGGATAAATATTCTATCGTTCCGTATTGCATCGTGCCATCCCTCACACACATGACCCTCTTGTTCCCTCTCCCAAACGAGCCACATCCTCCCCTAAACCAATTACCCCACACCTTATTACTGAGAGACCCATTTTCCCTCATCTCTCAGTCCTTTCACACACTCTCTCTCTCGGTTCTCTCCCTCAATCCATCTCGGTTCTTCCCCTCACTCTCCGTTCCCTCCCTTTCTCTCTTCCCTCTCTCCCTCCTTCCCTCTCTCTCTCTTTCCCTCTCTCTCTCCTTCCCTCCCTGCCTCCTCTTGATTTGCCCTCCTATCTGTTCTCCTACTTCCCCAGGTTCTCTCCATTCTCTTCTTCTCACTCCCTCAGTTCTTCCCCTCGTCCCTTCTCTTGCTTCTCTCCTTCTCTCCCTGTCTCCGTTCTCTCCCCCTCTCTTTCCAATCTATCCGTTTGCTCCCTCTCTCCATCCTCTCCCTCTCTCTGTCCTCTCCTTCCCTTCCTCCCTCACACGCTCTCTTTGTTCTGTCCGTCTCCCAGTCCTACCTGCACTCACTGGTCCTCCACACAGTTTCCTGACTTCTTCCACCTGCCCAGTACTGCAGAGCTCAGGCAATTTGCCAAGCATTCCCACCTTGGGAGCAGTGCTGTTTTCCCTGGGAATGCCACTCCTCACGGTCCCGACTGGTTGGAGATTTGTCACTGAGGAATACAATTGGATCTCCGAAGACAGACACAAAAAGCTGGAGTAACTCCGCGGCACAAGCAGCATTTCTGGAGAGAAGGAATGGGTGACGTTTCGGGTCGAGACCCATCTTCAG
Organism: Raja brachyura; assembly: GCA_963514005.1. Next base: position 27,984,629 of record OY740788.1, read on the forward strand.
AGATGCTGCCTGACCCACTGAGTCACTCCAGCATTTTGTGCCTATCTTCGGTTTAATCCACCATCTACAGTTCCTTCTTATTTTTTTGCAGCCGTGCAGCGTAATCAGATCTAACAGTTTAATACGATTGCCAGCTTACCCACAAAGGGCAGGATGCTCAACCCAATGCCCAGGTTACGCGATGTCTCCTTCTCTGCCCTGCGGGCGTTCTCTGTGTCCTGGGTCTGCTGCGCATGTCGCATCTCCAGCTGCCATCTCTCCACATCATCTCTGACCACCTCTCTCCTGCTCTCCTCACTCACCATCTGCTTGTCCAGCTGCAGAAGCTGCTGCTTCTTGTTCCCCATCTCTTGCTCACAGCTCCTTTTCTCCTCAGCTGCCGCCTCCACCTCCCTGTCCAAATCTTCCAGCACCGTCCCTGCCTGTGCTGCAGCCTCACTGATGTGTGAGTGAGCTTCCCTCACCGCCGTTCTCAGCCTGGTCTCCTCGCTGGGGCACAGTTGTTGCTGGCTGCCGTGGCTGGAGATATTGTTCAGGCTCAGTGCTGACGTGACCATCTTCAGGTAATGAGGCAGCACGGCGCGCTTGAATCTCAGCTCGTGTTCCATCGCCGGTCACCAATGCTGTTGTGAACCAACGTGCGAGCTGCACCTGTCCCCTCTCTCGCTCTCTCCCCGTGACGACAGCTCACAGGATGTGGTGGGTGGGAGGGGCACCCGCCTGGTGCAGGGTGCGGGAACACAGACGGAGCACCCTGGGGACTCGCCCTCTGCTCTCCTCACTCCTGCCACCCTCCTCAGTGCCAGCCTTGCCCACTATCCCCTCTCACCCCTGGGGCAGGTCCCACAGACTCGGTGACCCTTCAAGCCCACAATGCCAGAGAGGTCCCAGGAACGTGTTGCTGTCAGAGTTACCTGCCCACCCTATCTACAAGTCTCAGACACTCACACCACTCAGCCCAGCTCCTCACCACCCGTCCACACACACACACACAGTCCCACTTGCCCCTCTCACCTTGCAGCTCACCCTCACACCGGCTGTCTATGGCCACACCATCTCCAGCGCTGACGAGAGGGCGAGGGGAGGAGAGAAGGGGAGAAGGAGAGGGGAGGAAAGAGCAGAGGATAGAGGAGACATGAGAGGGGGAATGAGGGGAGAGGTGAGGGGAGGGGATAGAGCGCGGGGTAGAGGTATGGGGGTGAGGGGAGAAATGAGGGAAGTGAGGGCACAGGAGGGGAGGGGAGGAAGAGAGAATGTCAGGGGAGGGGAGAGGAGGAGAGGAGAGAAACCATTGTGAGACTCTAACCAAGCCAGTGTCTGTGGCCCCACCGCCTCAGGGATGGAGGGGAGGGGAGAGAGTTGACCATAACACATTGGAGCAGAATTAGGCCATTCAGCCCATCAAATCTATTCTGATGGCTGATCTATTTTCCCTTTGATGCCCGTCCTAATCCAAAACCCAATCGATCCACACTTTCAAAATACCAATGTCTTGACCTCCAATGCCATCTGTGGCGATGAATTCCAGATTCACCACCCTCTGGCTAAAGAAATTCCTCCTCACCTCCTTTCTAAAGTTACATCCTTTCATTCAGAGGTTGCACTCTCTAGTTCTAGACTCTCCCACTACTGGGAACATCCATTCCACGTTTACTCCATCTGAGCCTTTCGGAAGTGAGGGGAGGAGAGGATGAGTGAGGGCAGGGAAGGTGAGGGGAGGTGAGGGGAGGGGAGGCGATGAGGGACACTGACCATGCCTGATGTATGTCCCACTGCCCGAGCAGAGCAGAGGAGAGCAGGATGTACAAGGTGTCTGCGTTCTTCCAACACGATGGACGACAGGACAGTCCGGCAAGTTCCAATCCTTCTCTTCCTGAGAAATGTGCTGCTTCCCAGCCTCACGTCGACATCCAGCTCCGTCCTGGCAGTCAGACCGTTGTCATCTCCACCACATCTGGGGCAAAACGTTTCCGTAACCCAACCGCACACTGCCTCAAGAGGTCTCCCTCTCTACTTGTGTGTCCCTGGGAGCTCAAAATGCCAGAGGCATCTGGATAGGCAAGGCACTGAGATGAGGACACACCTAATGCAGGTAAATGGGACCAATGTAGATGGGAGAGTGGATGACAATGGAGGTGATGGGCTGAAGAGCCAGGACTGTGCTGCCCCTGTTGCCATACTGATATCTACATAAAACTAATGGACTCTGGCTATGATCAATGCTGGAAGTTTAGCCAATGCTATGACTATTTTTTGCCACTACTCCTCCAATGTGTTTGTGTGGGATGGGACCCAGCTGTGGGGTGTCCCGTGGCGACCTGGTTCCCCAGTAATGAGGCTACATATATCTGTCTCTTCACCACAACATCCGTTCCCAGCTGTACTCATATGTTCCAGGATGAACAATGTTTACTACGGAGACTCCGGAGACTGCAGGTGCTGGAATCCGGAGCAAAGATGTAGGCTGTCTTGGGTTGCAACAGGAACGTGAGCAACTGAGAAAGTGTGCAAAGGCATGGCAGATGGAATTTAACATAGACAATCGTAAGATGATGTTAAACCCAGGCTAGGACTTACACAGGCAATGCCAGGGCCCTGGAGAGTGTTGTAGAACAGAGAGACAGAGGGGTAGGTACATAGTTCCCCGGAAGTGGTGACACAGGTGGATGAGGGTGAGGAAGGCGTTTGGCCGCTTGCCTTCACTGGTCGGGGCATTGAGTTCAGGTGTTGGGACATTGTGATGCCGATGAGACCACACTTAGAACAGTGAGCAGTTCTGAGCTTCCAGCAATGGGAAGGATGCGATTGGAACTGGTGCAGAAGAGATTCACCAGGATGTTACCTGGGCTGGAATGCTGGGGTTATAGGGAGAAACTGGATAGGTTGGGAATCTTTCTTCTTGCAGCATTGGAGGTTGGAGGGTGAGCATATAGAGCTATATAAAATTACAAAGACACTGAGGTCATCACAGAGGAGTCCAAAATGAGAGGGCATAGGTTTAAGGTGAGAGGAAAAAGTTTGAAAGGAGATCTTAGGGGAAACTTATTCACAAAGGGTGTTGTGTACATGAAACTGCTGCCAGAGGAAGTGGCAGTCATCCAGCACAGAAGTAGGCTCTTGAGTCAAATGTCCATGCTGACCAAGATGCCCCATCTAAACCATTTGTTTGTGTCCGGCCAATATCCCTCTAACCTTTTCCTATCCATGTACCTGGCCAAATGTCATTTAAATGTTATAGTGCCCGCCTGAACTACCCCCTCTGGCAGCCCATTCCATACACCCAGCACCCTCTGTGTGAAAAACGTGGCCCTCAGGTTCCTTTTACATCTTTCTACTCTCACCTTAAAACCTTCATCTGGTTCTTGATACCCCATACTCTGCATTCACAATATACATCACGATCTTATACAGCTCTATAAGATCACCCCCTCAGCATGTGTAGGAAAGAACTGCAGATGCCATTTCAAATTGAAGGTTGACACAAAATGCTGGAGTAACTCAGTGGGACAGGCAGCATCTCTGGAAAGAAGGAATGGGTGATGATTCGGGTCGAGACCCTTCTTCAGACTGATGTCAGGGGAGTGGGCGGGACAGAGATAGAATGTAGTCGGAGATAGTCCAACTGGTGAGAGAACTGGGAAGGGGGAGGGGATGGAGACAGAGAGAAAGCAAGGGCTATTTGAAGTTAGAGAAGTCAATGTTCATACCACTGGGGTGTAAACTACCCAAGGGAAACATGAGGTGGTGTTCCTCCAATTTGTGCTGGGCCTCACTCTGACAATGGAGGAGGCCCAGGACAGAAAGGTCAGATTGGGAATGGGAGGGGGAGTTAAAGTGCTGAGCAACCGGGAGATCAGATATGTTAAGGTGGACTGAGCGGAGGTGTTCAGCGAAACAGTCACCAAGCCTGCGCTTGGTCTCGCCGATGTACCTCTGAACAGCGGATACAGTAGATTAGGTTGGAGGAGGTGTAAGTGAACCTCTGCCTCATCTGGAAACACTGTCGGGCGGTAGAGTCGAGGGGGGACGTAAGGGGACATCTCCTGCGGTTGCAGGAGAAAGTACCTAGGAAGAGGGTCGTTTGGGTGGGAAGGGACAAGTTGACCAGGGAGTTTTGGAGGGAACGGTCTCTGCGGAAAGCAGAAAGGGGTGGAGATGGGAAGATGTGGACAGTAGTGGGATCCAGTTGGAGGTGGCGAAAATGTTGGAGGATTATATGCTGTATGCATGGGGTGGAAGGTGAGGACAAGGGGGACTCTGTCCTTGTTACGAGTGGGGGGAGGGGGAGCAAGAGCGGAACTGCGGGATATCGAAGAGACCCTAGTGAGGGCCTCATCTATAATGGAAGAGGTGAACCCCCGTTCTCTAAAGAATGAGGACATCTCCGATGCCCTGTTTTGGAACGCCTCATCCTGGGCGCAGATGTGGCGTAGATCGAGGAATTGGAGTAGGGGATGAAGTCGTTACAAGAAGCAGGGTGGGAAGAAGTGTAGTCAAGATAGCTATGGGAGTCAGTAGGTTTGTAGTAGGTGTCGGTGAATAGTCTGTTTCCTGTGATGGAGACAGTGAGATCTAGAAACGGTAGGGAGATGTTGGAGATGGTCCAAGTGAATTTGAGTGCAGGATGGAAATTAGTGATGAAATCAGTGAGTTCTGCATGGGTGCAGGAGGTAGCACCAATGCAGTCGTCAATGTAGCGGAGGTAGAGTTTGGGGATAGGGCCAGTATACGCCTGGACAGGGATTGTTCGAGGTACCCTACAAAGAGGCAGGCATAGCTGGGCCTCATGCACATACCCTTAGATTTGTAGGAAGTGGGAGGAGTCAAAGGCAAAGTTGTTGAGAGTAAGAACCAGCTCCGCTAGGTAGGGGAGAGTATTGGCAGATGGAAATCGAGGAAGAAACTGAGGGCTTAATAGACAATAGACAACTCAAAAGACAATAGACAATAGGTGCAGGAGTGCGCCATTCGGCCCTTCGAGCCAGCACCACCATTCAATGTGATCATGGCTGATCATCCACAATCAGTACCCCGTACCTGCCTTCTCCCCATATCCACTTGACTGCGCTATCTCTAGGAGCTCTATCTAACTCTCTCTTGAAAGCATCCAGAGACTTTCCTGGTGGAGGATGGAGGTGTAGAGTGTCTGGACATCCATAGTAAAGATGAGGGTGTGGTGGAAAATGGAAGTAATTGAGGAGATGAAGAGCGTGTGAGGTGTCTTGGATATAGGCAGGGAGGGATTGGACCAATGGAGATAGGATGGAGTTGAGATATAGGCAGGGAGGGATTGGACCAATGGAGATAGGATGGAGTTGAGGTATGTGGAAATTAACTTGGTGGGACAAGAACAAGCAGAAACAATGGGTCTGCCAGGAAAGTTCTGTGGATTTTGGTGAGAAGATAAAATCGGGCTGTGCGGGGCTGGGGAACGATAAGGTTGGAGGCTTTAGAGGGCAGAGAGCTGGAAGTGATGAAACCAGTAATGTTGTTTGAGATTAAGGCCTGGTGCTCGTCTGTGGGGTCATGGTCCCAGGATAAGCAGGAGGAGGTGTCTGAGATTTGTCGCCTGGCCTCAGTCCTCCTGGTGGGGGTTGGAGGTGTAGAGTGACTGTAAATCCATAGTATGTCTACTACCCCCTAGCATCTTGTGTTCCAATGTATAAAGTCCCAGTCTGCCAAACTGTTCCCAATAACTCAGGCTCAAGTCCTGGAAATATCTTCATTAATCTTCTTGCACTCCTACCAGCTTAATGACATATTTCCTATAACAGGGTGATCAATACTGAACACAACACTCCAAATGCGGCCTCACCAGGTTATGTAACATAACCTCCCAACCGATACTCAGTAGGACACAAAGCGCTGGAATAGCTCAGTGGGTCAGGCATCCTCTCTGGAGAACATGGATGGGTGACGTTTCACAGAGTGCGGGAGGAACTCAAAAGACAATAGACAATAGGTGCAGAAGTAGGCCATTTGGCCCTTCGAGCTAGCACCGCCATTCAATGTGATCATGGCTGATCATCCACAATCAGTACCCCGTACCTGCCTTCTCCCCACATCCCCAGACTCTGCTATCTTTAAGAGCCCTATCTCGCTCTCTCTTGAAAGTATCCGGAGAACCGGCCTCCACCGCCTTCTCTGCGAATTCCACAGATTCACAACTCTTTGTGAAAAAGTGTTTCCTCATCACTGTTCTAAATGCTTACCCCTTATTCTTAAACTGTGGGTCCTGGTTCTCGACTCCCCCAACATCGGGAACATGTTTCCTGCCTCTAGCGTGTCCAAACCCTCAATAATCTTATGTTTCAATAAGATTCCCTCTCATCCTTCTAAACTCGAGAGTGTACAAGCCCAGCCGCTCCATTGTCTCAGCATATGACAGTCCTGCCATCCCAAGAATTAACCTTGTAAACCTACGCTGCACTCCCTCAATAGCAAGAATGTCCGTCCTCAAATTAGCGGACCAAAACTGCACACAATACTCCAGGTGTGGTCTCACTAGGGCCCTGTACAACTTCAGAAGGAACTCTTTGCTCCTATACTCAACTCCTCTTGTTATGAAGGCCAACATGCCATTCGCTTTCTTCACTGCCTGCTGTACCTGCATGCTTACTTTAATTGACTGATGAACAAGGACCCCCAGATCCCGTTGTACTTCCCCTTTTCCCAATTTGACACCATTTAGATAATAATCTGCCTTCCTGTTTTTGTAATCTCCTATGTGGGACCTTATCAAATGCTTTCTGAAAGTCCAGGTACACTACATCCACTAGCTCTCCCTCGTCCATTTTCCTAGTTACATCCTCAAAAAATTCCAGAAGATTAGTCAAGCATGATTTCCCCTTCGTAAATCCATGCTGACTCGGACCGATCCTGCTACTGCTATCCAAATGTGCGGCTAGTGCATCTTTTATGATTGACTCCAGCATCTTCCCCACCACTGATGTCAGGCTAACTGGTCTATAATTCCCTGTTTTCTCCCTCCCACCTTTCTTAAAAAGTGGGATAACATTAGCTACCCTCCAATCCACAGGAATTGATCCTGAATCTATGGAACATTGGAACTCAGCAGGTAAGGCAGCATCTCTAGAGAACATGGATAGGTGCCGCTTCAGGTCGTCACTTCTTCAGACTGGTTGTGTGTGGAGGGGAGAAGCCGGACAAAGCGTGGCAGGTAATAGTTGGGAGAGGTGCGTTGTGGTTTTTGATAGGCAGACGGTTGGAACCTGTGCGACCTGGGCGTCCTTGTACTGAAGTTGGCTTACAGGTTCAGCAGGCAGTGAAGAAAGCTAAAGGAATGTTGGTCTTCATAACAAGATGATTTCCGTATAGGAGTAAAGAGGTTTTCTGCAGTTGTATAGGGCTCTGGTGAGACCACATCTGAGGTATTGTGTACAGTTTTGGTCTCCTAATTTGAGGAAGGGCATCCTTGTGATTGAGGCAGTGCAGCGTGGCTTCACGAGATTGATCCATGGGATGGCGGGACTGTCATATGAGAAAAGATTGAAAAGACTAGGCTTGTATTCACTGGAGTTTAGAAGGATGAGCAGTTCCTTATAGAAAATATAAAATTATAAAAGGACTGGACAAGCTAGATGCAGGAAAAATGTTCCCAATGTTGGACGAGTCCAGAACCAGGGGCCACAGTCTTAGAATAAAGGGGAGATCATTTAAGACTGAGGTGAGAAAAAACTTTTTCACCCAGAGTGTTGTGAATTTATGGAATTCCCTGCCACAGAGGGCAGTGGAGGCCAAGCCACTGGATGGATTTAAGAGGGAGTCAGATAGAACTCTAGGGGCTAGTGGAATCAAGGGATATGGGGAGATGGCACGCAAGGGGTTATTGATAGGGGACGATCTGCCATGATCACAACGAATGGCGGTGCTGGTTCGAAGAGCCGAATGGCCTCCTCCTGCACCTATTTTCTATGTTTCTATGTTTCTATGAATAAAAGCTAGAGATAAAAGCGAAAAGGTGTGAGGCAGAATTGAAGAGTTGCAAAGAGGGGATGTCTGATGAAATCCAGTGTGCTAAACACCATCAACCCATCTACCTGTGTTGCCCTTCAGGAAAGTATTACGTGTACTCCTAGGACTGGACAGGGGGGAGCTTCTGGAGAAGGCAAATTGAATTGAATGCTTTATTGTCACAGTGACAAGTCACATGTGAATTATTTGCTTGCATACACAGGGTATGCAAATAGTCGCCAATAATCATAAGCATAATCATACTTTATTGGCCAAGTGTTTTTTGCAACCTACAAGGAATTTGATTTGCCACATAGTCATACAAATAAAAAGCAACAGAACACACAAAATACATTCTACCATGAACATCCACCACAGTGACTCCTCCACATTCCTCACTGTGATCTCCACCAATAAAGTGTGCACACAAAATTACAACTTCCTCCCTGCACCAGTTACCCCTTTGTTCCCCCCCTGCTCCCACCTCCCCACACGCCGCATCCTCCATTGTCCATTGTTCTCAAAGGCGATCAATGAGGGAAGGGCAGCGTATATTGTCTACATGGATATTGGTAAGACGTTACTAATGGAAAGGAAGAACTGCAGATGCTGGTTTAAATCGAAGACAGACACAAAATGCTGGAGTAACTCAGCGGGACAGGCTGCATCTCTAAACAATAGACAATAGACAATGGACAATAGATGCAGGAGTAGGCCATTTGGCCCTTTGAGCCAGCACGGCCATTCAATGTGATCATGGCTAATCATCCCCAATCAGTACCCCGTTCCTGTCTTCTCCCCGTATCCTTAGATTCCTCTATCTTTAAGAGCTCTATCTAACTCGCTCTTGAAAGCATCCAGAGAATCTGCCTCCACCGCCCTCCACTGCAGGCAGCGAATTCCACAGACTCACCACTCTCTGTGTGAAAAAGTATTTCCTCATCTCCGTTCTAAATGACTTACCCCTTATTTTTAAAGTGGCCCCTGGTTCTGGACTCCCCCAACATCGGGAACATGTTTCCTGCCTCTAGCGAGTCCAAACCCTTAATAATCATTCAATAAGATCCCCTCTCAACCTTCTAAATTCCAGTGTACACAAGCCCAGCCGTTCATTCCATCTCCATTCTATCAACATATGACAGTCCCATCCCCCCGGGAATTAACCTCGTGCACCTACGCTGCACTCCCTCAATAGCAAGAATGTCCTTCCTCAAACTGCACCAATGCTTCAGGTGTGTGGTCTCACTAGGGCCCTGTACAACGGCAGAAGGACCTCTTTGCTCCTATACTCTCCTCGTTATGAAGGTCAGCATACCATTCAATGTCTTCATTGCCTGCTGTACCTGCATGCTTACTTTCAGTGACTGATGAACAAGGACCCCAAGATCCCATTGTACTTCCCCTTTTCTCAACGCCACCATTTATATAATAATCTGCCTTCCTGGTTTTACCACCAAAGTGGATAACCTCATATTTATCCCCTTTAAACTTCATCTGCCATGCATCTGCCCACTCACCCAACCTGTCCAAGTCACCCTGCATCCTCATAGCATCCTCCTCACAGTTCACATGGCCACCCAGCTTTGTGTCATCTGCAAATTTGCTAATGTTACTTTTAATCCCTTCATCTAAATCATTGATGTATATTGTAAATAGCTGCGGTCCCAGCACCGAGCCTTGCAGTACCCCACTGTCACTGCCTGCCATTCTGAAAGGGACCCGTTAATCCCTACTCTTTGTTTCCTGTCTGCCAACCAATTTTCTATCCATGACAGCACTCTACCCCCAATACCATGTGCTCTAATTTTGCCCATTAATCTCCTATGTGGGACCTCATCAAACGCTTTCTGAATGTCCAGGTACACTACATCCACTGGCTCTCCTTTGTCCATTTTCCTAGTTACATCCTCAAAAAATTCCAGAAGATTAGTCAAGCACGACCACTAGGGGGCGCTGCATTGAAAGCGCCTCTGCTACAGCCTGTCCATTTATTTGCTACTTTTTTTTATTTTAGTTTGTCTGTTGTTTGTTTTGGGGTCACTTTAGCTTTTATATGTGGGGGAGGGGGGCAGGGTAAGGGGGAAACTGTTTGCCAGTCGCTTCCTGGTGGGGACGTGACTATTTCTCCAAGTTGCGTCCTCGCCCCCCTCCTCGCGGCCTACCACCTGGATCGGAGCGGCCTTTCCTGCCGGGAACCGGACCAGAGCTGCAACAGCGGCGGCGCAGCGCTGAATTCACCGCGAAGTGGGCGATAACTACCTGAATCACCGTTTGGAGCTCCGCAGCATTGGGCCTCCAGCGTTGACATCATGGAGCTGTGAGTCGAGGATGGCGGGCGGCGCTCACCGACATCGCGGAGTCCTGGGGCCGTTGCTGAGGGCCGCCAGCGGGAGTCTCCGCCTGGGAACGTCGGGAGCTGTGGACTCTGGTAGGAAGCGGCCGTTTGGAGGTCCAAGCTGCTGAGGTTGGCCTCCAGTCCCAACGTCGGACTTACATCATCCTGAGTGGGCCTGAGCGGCGGGCTGCCCATAGCGGCGACTGTGGAGGGCTCCGGAGGCCCCATATACGGGGAAGAGACTGCCTTTGGTGCCTTTCCTCACAGTGGGAAATTTTTGATTCTGCTGTGTGGGGATGTTTTATGTTTAATTCTATCGTGTGTTGTGTTCTTTATTTTAGTGTAGTTCTTTATATAATGGTGATCCATTTCACTGTGCCATCTGGCACATGTGACAAATAAATTTATCTTGTATCTTGTATTTCCCCTTCGTAAATCCATGCTGACAGACCGATCTTGCTACTGCTATCCAATGTGTCGCTATTTCATCTTTTATAATTGACTCCAACATCTTCCCCACCACCGATGTCAGGCTAACTGTTATATAATTCTGTTTTCTCTCTCCTGCCTTCTGAAAAAGTGAGATAACATTATCTACTCCCCAATGCACAGGAACTGATCCTGAATCTATAGAACATTGGAAAATGATCACCAATGTGTCCACGATTTCTAGAGCCACTTCCTTAAGTACCCTGGGATGCAGACCATCAGGCCCTGGGGATTTATCCGCCTTCATTCCCGTCAGTCTACCCAACACCATTTTCTGCCTAATGTGTATTTCCATTAGTTCCTCTGTCACCCTAGAACCTCTGGCCACAAGTACATCAGGAAGATTGTTTGTGTCTTCCTTAGTGAAGACGGATCCAAAGTACCTGTTAAACTCGTCTGCCATTTCCTTGTTTCCCATAACAAATTCACCCTTTTCAGTCTTCGAAGATCCAACTAATTTTTTGTCTTAACTATTTTTTTCCTCTTCACATAGATGTTACTATCAAAGATTTTACTATCCTCTTTTCTATCTTTGGCTAGCTTACCTTTGTACCTCATCTGTGCTCCCTCTATTGCCTTTTTAGTTATCTTCTGTTGGTCTTTAAAAGTTTCCCAATCCTCTGGCTTCCCGCTCATCTTTTATATTTTAAACTTGTTCTCTTTTATTTTTATACTGTCCCTGACTTCCCTTGTCAGCCGCGGTCGCCCCTTACACCCCTTGGAATCTTTCTTCCTCTTCGGAATGAACTGATCCTGCACCTTCTGTATTATTCCCAGAAATACCTGTTGTTCCACTTCTTCTTATCGAGTCAACATACAAGATTAGAAGTTGTTCAGCCAGAGCCGAACACACTTCTCAGCGTCTGCATACAGTGGTGTCTGTCTTGTGCTTCTTGTGCGTGGTGGTGGAAAGATTGGTGGAAACACGGCCGCTACATGAACGCTCTATCCTTGACCCTGTTGTTCCACTGTCATCCCTGCTAAGGTATCTTCCCAGTCAACTTTGGCCAGCTCCTCCCTAATGGCTCCATAGTCTCCTTTGTTTAACTGTAATACTGACACCTCAGATTTACCCTTCTCCCTCTCACATTGTAGATTAAAACATCATATTATGGCAACATCCTCATGGCTCCTTTACCTCGAGTTCCCTTATCAAATCCGGTTCATTACACAAAACTAAATCCAGAATTGCCTTCTCCCTGGTAGGCTCCAGTACAAGTTGTTCTAAGAATTCATCGCGGAGGCACTCCACAAACTCCCTTTCTTGGGGTCCGGTACCAACCTGATTTTCCCAGTCTACCAGCATGTTGAAATCTCACATAACAACCGTAGCATTACCAAATGACATGCCAATTTAAACTCTTGATTCAACTAACATCCTATATCCAGGCTACTGTTTGGGGGCCTGTAGATAAGTCCCATTTGGGTCTTTTTGCCCTAACAATTCCTTAGTTCTATCCATACCGACTCTACATCTCCTGATTCTATGTCACCCCTCACAAAGGACTGAATTTCATTCCTCACCAACCGATCTACCCCACCCCCTCTGCCCACCTGTCTGTTTTTTCGATAGGATGTATACCCTTGAATATTCAGTTCCCAGCCCTGGCCCTCTTGCAGCCATGTCTCGGTAATCCCACGACATCATACTTGCCAATTTCTAACATCCGAAAGCTCGTCCACTTTATTTCTTATAATTTGCACATTCATGTACAACACTTTGACTTTCATCTTCCCTCTGACTCCAATCACTATTGGCCCTGTCCTTACTCTTTTATCCCTTCTCAAACTTTCCTTCCCATTAATTCAGGAGTCTTTTGTAACTTTTCCTGCACTCACTTCCCCTTTAAATCAGGGCCGGAAATCGCTATCGAAACATGGGGGGCGAGTGGGGCACGATTTGTGGGGCACGGTTTCTTGGTGGCCGCTCACGCGCACGCGCACACACACGAGGCTTCGGTCGTGGGCCCTGTGGACTCCAGCAACAGCAGCTTCGTCCACCCCAAATCGTGGGGCTTGGATTGGCCCGTTCGCGGGGCCTTTAATAGCCCAGCGCACTTAAAATCACCCGGTGGGGGCATCAACATCATGAGCCTCGATCGCCTCGATGCAGCAGTTTGAAGCCGCACTGGGCGATAAAAGTGTCGTAGATTCAGCCGTAGAAAGTGTCTGATCCCCGCTTGAATTTTTCAAAAGCTACAATGTGATAAATAACACTTAAACAAATAAAACTGAAGCAAACAGAAGAACCAACCTTGGAGGGGGGAGAGAGATGTGGAAAAAAATACTAAATAACGTGACTGTGAATGAGGAACTTACCGGCAAGCCAGCCAGGAAACCCGTTCAACCCGTTTAAAAATACATCCAATTAGTTCAAATGGTAATTGTACCCGCATCAAACAGCTTTAAGAAATTCTCCATGAATACCTTCAGTAATACTTGAAGGTCAAAACACAATTGGTGACACATCGTGTTAATAAGATGTTATTAGAGACAATTAACAAGCGCTTAATAGAAACATAGAAAATAGGTGCAGGAGGAGGCCATTCGGCCCTTCGAACCAGCACCGCCATTCATTGTGATCATGGCTGATCATCCCCAATCATTAACCCATGCCTGCCTTCTCCCCATATCCCTTGATTCCACTAGCTGCTAGAGCTCTATCTAACTCTCTTAAATCCATCCAGTGATTTGGTCTCCACTGCCCTCTGTGGCAGGGAATTCCATAAATTCACAACACTCTGGGTGAAAAAGTATTTTCTCACATTGTAGATTAAAACATCATATTATGGCAACCTCCTCATGGCTCCTTTACCTCGAGTTCCCTTATCAAATCCGGTTCATTACACAAAACTAAATCCAGAAATGCTTTCTCCCTGTCTTAAATGGCCTCCCCTTTATTCTAAGACTGCGGCCCCTGGTTCTGGACTCGCCCAACATTGGGAACATTTTTCCTGCATCTAGCTTGTCCAGTCCTTTTATAATTTTATAAGTTTGATGTGCAGGATTCATGAGGACTTGGTCGCATGGATTCAGAACTGTCTTACTGGTAGGAGAGAGCGGGTAATGTTGGAAGGGGTGTTATTCCTCCTGTACGTGGGTGACCAGTGGAGGTCCACAGTGATAGGTACTGGCATCTCTGTTGTTTGTGAGATACATAAACAACTTGGGTTGGTTGGTAAGTTTGCAGACACAACAAAATTGGTGGACTTGTGGACCATGCGGAAGGCTGTCAATGTGTGCAGTGGGATGTCGATCAGCTTCAAAAGCGGAGGAAGTAACTTAGTGAATGGAGGAAGGCCGGTGCTGGTGTACATGGAGTTTCGCAGGGCTTTGAACAAAAGCCCACCTTTGGTCAGTCGGTGGTGAATCTGAAATTCATTGCCACAGATGGCCATGGAAGGCCACTGGGTATTTCTAAGGTGGAGATTGGCAAATTCTTAATGAGTAAGGTTGTCAAGGGTGATGCGGAGAAGGCAGGAGAATGGGGGTGAGAGGGATAGATCTGCCATGATTGAATGGCGGAGTAAACTTGATGGGCCGTATAGCCTAATTCTGCTCCTTAAGAACAGCTAGTAAGCTGATGGAACATGGAATGGACTGCCTGGGCTGAGTGTGGATAGTCAACGTGGTTTTGTGCGTGGGAGTTTTGTGTTTTTTGAAGGGTTTGGACCCTTCTTCAGACTGACTTGTCAGACTTGTCAGACTTGTCTATCTTGGAGTATTGTGTCCAGTTTTGGTCACCATGTTACAGGAAGGATGATGTTAAGCTGGAAAGAGTTCAGAGAAGATTGTGTGTTGTGCCCACAGCTATGTTTTCCGGTCCAGGACAGTGGTTCCTAAGAAGCTGTTCCATCTTCCCAATTCCCCACCACCCCCAACTGGCGCCTCATCTCCCCCTCCCTACGCTGCCTTCTCCCCGCCTCCCAACCACCAGTGGCCAGCAGCAGTGGCTGGTACTGTCCAACGTTCACCAGTCGCCACCCCAGGGACCTTCGCCCCGGTTGCTTGCCCCACTGCCTCCCCTGGTCCAGCCCCATGGGGACCCCCTCCCAGAACAGGACATCCCCAGGGCCCAAATACCCAAGCCACCCATTCTCACAGCTGGCTCGGCTCAGGTTTGGGGAGGGGGGCTGGTCCGCCATGTTGGTGGTGGGGCATGGGGTCAGTGAGGGGGGGGGCTAATGCACCCTGACCCCCCTGCCCTGTGGTCAGAGTCCCGGCAACAGGATGGTGGACACACGGCACGGACTCAGTGATGGGCCACAGGAGTAGCTTTATTGTGATATGCTACAACGAGGGTGGTCTCGCTGACCTGAAGGGGGCTGTGGAAGCTGGGCCGTGGGCAAGCTGGGGTCGGGGTACGCTACCAATCCTCTCGAGAGTTCTCCGGGTGGAGCTGATGGTCCTGGGGTCAGCCAGGGCCGCACTGCCCCTCCGTCAGCCCCGGGGACGCAGCTGCTGGGACAGTTGTCCAAGGGCCCGACTACTCTGCTGGACTCTCTGCCCCAACTCTCGCTGCCGCTCCCTCGCCAGGCGGTGGATCTCCTCTCTGGCTCTCTGGCAGCTCCTCTGGATGGTCTTCAGCTTGTAGTCCTTCCCATCCTGGACCAGGACTTCGGCCAGATCTTTCAGCGGCTCCTTCAGATGCCGGTCGTACACCTTGACGTAGGTCCCAGCCGTGTCCCCCAAGAGGGTCAGCATGGTGGACACCTGCGATACCTGGTCTTGGAACTCCATCACCTGCGACCCGTCTGCATCCTTCCCATCGCCGAGCCTGGCCAACATCTTCTGGCACCCTGCCATCAGCCCAGGGATCAGGTGGATGAAGCTGAGGGTCTGCGACCAGTTGGATTGGAGGCTTCCCAGCAGCTCCAGGGCTTGGGACGTCAGCAGCACCGTGGAGCCAATGTCCTTCTCCTGTGTCTCCTGGCCCGACAGCTCCTCGGACAACTGTGCACTGCGTTTGGTCAGGCTCTCCATGTCCCGGAGACGCTGGTCATACTCCTCTCCTGCTTGGTTCACCTGCGCCTGGACTTCCCTGATCTTCTCCGCAGCCTTCTCTTCCACGTCCGCCAGGAAAGTGACCAGGGCAGAGCTGGGATCCTTGTTCCTCAGGGCCGTGATCTCGTTGATGATAAACTTGGCCGCTCTGCCCAGCTCTAAGGCCAGGGCTGCTGGGTTGATCACGTTGCGTGCGAGGTCCAGCACTTGAGGCAGATGTTCCTGCAACTCGCTCAGCACCTCCTCCGTGAGGGTGTCGGTGAAGGCACGGGACTTGATGGCGCTCAGGGCATCCCTGATCTTCTCTCGCTCCTGGGAAACTGTCGCCCACTCCTCCTCCAAAGCTGCCTTGTCTTCCTCGTTGGACTTGACGCTCTCCCTGGTTGTGGCCAGGACTCGCTGCATCTCCTGCAGCTGTTCCTGGCTGCATTTCTGCGAGGCTGCAGTTCGCTCCAGAAGCTCAGAGAGCTGCAGGTTGAGAGAGGAGATAATCCGCTCCACATCTCCCGCAGCGACTTGGCACTGGGCAGCACATGCCTGGATCAGGCCCATCTTCTGGGGAAGGCCCTTGTCCTGACTCCAGCCCTCACTCACCATTCTCAGGACCACTGGCATGTCCTCACAATTGGCCTGGATCTTGAACATGTTGTCACGGATAGCCTGGAATGATTTTGGAGCCTGCAGGCAAATCCTCAGGAGCCATCCTTGGAATGACTTGGGGTCGTCCGAATGGGAAGTCTGGTGGACTTGCTGGAGAGGGAAGTCATTGCCGCTCTTGGCCTGACGACTCAGGTCAGCGAGAATGGCGACGGAGGTGGAGAGGGGCGCCAGGAAGGTCTCCCAGTTGAGCTGTGTCTGCAGGACCAGGCCAAAGCTCTCCGAAACTTGGCTGGTGACGGAGGAGTCCTGCAACTGTGCATCAGACATGGTGTCACCTCCTGCAATGAGAACACATGACTGCAATTACATCCGACGTGGAACAGAGCGCCGTTCAGCACGGAAACAGGCCCTTCGACCCACAATGAAACAGCACGGAAACAGGCCCTTCAGCCCACAGCGCAAAACATGATGCCAAGATAAGCTAATCCCCTCTGCCTGCACGCGATCCATATCCCTCCATTCCCATATGCATATCTAAAACCTCTTAAACACCACTATCGTATCTGCCTCCACCACCACCCCTGGCAGCGCGTTCCAGGCACACACCACCCTCTGTTTCAAAAAATATTTGCCCCTCACATCTTATTTACACTTTGCTCCTCTCACCTTAAAGGAATGTCCTCTAGTCTCTGACATTTCCATCCTTTGAGAAACATTCTGTCCACCCGTCTCTGCCTCTCATCATTTTATAAACTTCTATCAAGTCTCCCCGCCACCTCAGGCATCAGAGAGAAAACAATCTAAGTCTGTTCAACCTCACCCTGTAGCTAATACCCTCCGATCCAGGCAGTATTCTGGTAAATCTCCTCTGCACCCTCTCTAATGTTTCCACATCCTTCCTGTAATGGGGCGACCAGAACTGCACACAATACTCCACATACGGCCCAACCTAACTTTTATAAAGCCGCATCATGGGCTCCTGCCTATTATACTCAATGCCTGACGTGAAAGCAATATGAAAGCAAGTATACCATATATCTTCTTACCACTCTCTACTTGTGTTGCCAGCCTCATGGAGTTATGGACTTGGACCACCAGATCCCTCAGTACATCAATGCTGTTAAGGGGTCTGCCATTACCTGACTACTTTCAAAAGTGCTACACCTGCTCGGGTTAAACTCCATCTGCCATATCTGCGCCCATTTCCGTAGTTGATCTATATCTCGCTGTATCTTCAGACTCCCTTCCTCACTGTCCATAACTCACTGACCAATTTTTGTATTGTCTGCAAACTTACTAACCAACCCATCGACATTCACTTACAAGTCTGTACAGATTGTGGATGCATTTCGAGTAACCTTTCAAGAATCATTATCCAAACGGTTAAGAAACAGCTAGACAGGTACATGGAAAGGACAGGTTTGGAGTTGGGCCGAAGGGCCTGTTTCCACGCTGTATCACTTTATGACTATGACTCTGGAGTCAGGAATGATTCCAGAGGACTGGAAAATTACAAATGTAAGTTCACTGTTTAAGAAAGGTGTGAGGCAAAAGAAAGAACGTTTTAGAGAGTTTTGCCTGACTTTAGTTGGTAAGACTTTAGAGTCCATTATTATGAATGAGACTTTGGGGTAAGGGAGATCTTGCTGACAAATCTGTTGGAATAATAAGCAGGATACGCAGTTGCACAGGGTTTTGGTGAGACCACACCTGGAGTATTGCGTATAGTTTTGGTCTCCAAATCTGAGGAAAGATATTCTTGCCATAGAGGGAATACAGAGCAGGTTCACCAGACTGATTCCTGGAATGTCAGGACTATCATATAAAGAAAGACTGGATAGACTCGGCTTGTACTTGCTAGAATTTAGAAGATTAAGGGGGGATCTTATAGAAACTTACAAATTTCTCAAAGGGTTGGACAGGCTAGATGCAGGAAGATTGTTCCCGATGTTGGGGAAGTCCAGGACAAGGGGTCACAGTTTAAGGATAAGGGGGAAATCTTTTAGGACCGAGATGAGAAAAATATTTTTCACACAGAGAGTGGTGAGTCTCTGGAATTCTCTGCCACAGAAGGTAGTTGAGGCCAGTTCATTGGCTATATTTAAGAGGGAGTTAGATGTGGCCCTTGTGGCTAGAGGGAAAAGGGGGTATGGAGAGAAGGCAGGTATGGGATACTGAGTTGGATGATCAGCCATGATCATATTGAATGGCGGTGCAGGCTCGAAGGGCCGAATGGCCTACTCCTGCACCTATTTTCTATGTTTCTATGATAGACAAAAGAGAGTCAGTGGATGCTGTTTACTTGGATTTTCCATAAGGTGCCGCATGTCAGGCTGCTGAACAAGATCGGGGTCCATGGTATTAAGATTGGCTGACTGGCAGGAAGCAAAGAGTAGGAATAAAGGTGCTACATTCTGGACAGCTGCTGACGACTTAGTTGAGAAATACAACGAGGAAACAGTCCCTTCGGCCACCGAATCTGCACTGACCAGCGATATCCGCACATTAACACTATTCTACACACACTAGGGACAATTTATACTTATACCAAGCCAATTAACCTACTGCAGGAAACGACATTGTGTTCAAACTTTTGTTTGTTTGAATGACAATAAATGGCATTCTATTCTATTCTAAATCCGCTCGTCTTTGGAGTGTGGGAGGAATCGGAGCACCCGGAGAAAACCTATGCGGTCATGGGGAAAACGTACAAACTCCGTACAGACAGCACCCGTAGCTCGGATCAAACCCGGGTCTGTGGCGCTGTAAGCGGCAACTCTGCCGCTGCGCCACCGTGCTGTTCTAATGGTGTTCCATGTTTTAGTTTAGTTTGGAGATACAGCATGG
Organism: Raja brachyura; assembly: GCA_963514005.1. The sequence goes on from OY740788.1 coordinate 28,003,878, forward strand.
AAACAGGTCCTTCAGACCAACGAGTCCACACCATCAATCACCTGTTCATGCTAGTTGTCAGAGGGTGAAACAGCTGGCAGAGGAACATATGGCAGAGGGTAAACAGCTGGCAAAGGGTAAACAGCTGGCAAAGGGTGAAACAGCTGGCAAAGGGTGAAACAACTGGCAGAGGGTGAAACAACTGGCAGCGGGCAGAATAGCTGGTAGAGGGTGAAAGCTGGCAGAGGGTGAAACAGCTGGCAGAGGGTGAAACAACTGGCAGAGGGCAGAATAGCTGGTAGAGGGTGAAAGCTGGCAGAGGGTGAAACAACTGGCAGAGTGGAACAGCTGCCACGGGGAAACAAACACCTGGCAGTGATTGGAACAGCACAAAATGGACTGCACTGTAAAAGGTATTTGGACAGGTACATGGATGGGAAAGGGTTCGAAGGATATGGAGCCAAACACAGCAAATGGCAGCATCTTCCATGAGGCAGCTTGGTCGGTGTGGACAAGTTGGGCCAAAGGGCCTATTTACATGCTGCATGACTCTGATCTAGTGTCACCTACCCACCATGGGCCTATAATATCCCTCTAAACATTTCCTAACCATGGACCTGTTTAAATGTTGTTATAGTCCCTGCCTCAATTATCTCCTCTGGCAGTTCGGCCCATACACCCAGCACCGTCTGTGTGGAAAACGTTGGCCCTCAGGTCTCTGTGAACTGTTCCCCTTTCACCTTAAACACATGTCCTCTGGTTCTTCAATCCCCTTCCCTGAGAAAAAGACTGTATCCGTCCCTATCTGTTCACCTCATGATCTTATCCACCCTCAAATTCCTGCACTCCAAGCAGCAAAAATCCGAGCCAGCCCAACTGTTGATAGAATACAGAGCAGTATAGCACAAGAATAGGCCCTTCGGCCCACAATGTTTGCGCATAACATGATGCCAAGGTGTACTGGTCAACAATCCTCTGCACCCTCTCACCCTTCCTGTAACGAGGCGACCGGACTACAGGCAGGACTCCAACCACGCCCGAACCAAAGTCCAGCACAACCATGACTTGGACTCGATGGACTTTTCCACCGTAATAAGCTCACCCAAGCCCAGCGGGACACGGAACCAACACCGCCCCTCTCCCTCTGCTCCAAGCGCTGGGCGGGTGGGAGACCTACAAGAAGCCCTTCGGAGCCTCCCGCTCCCGGGGTCAGTTTCTGCTCCGACCGCTCCAGACTTTGCTCCCGACAGGAAGAGGAGGCCCGGCCTGGAATTCTCCCCGCCCCCGGATCCGCCGCTGGAGAGCGGAGTCCCCGGGAAACGGGCGGAGGGACGGCAAGGTTCAGGGTTTGGCATGCGGGGAGTGCTGGGTCAGGTCGGGGAAGGGTGGAGGTGGAGGAGGGAGGGAGAGAGGATATGTGAAGTCTGGAATGGGGTATGAAGAAGGATCTCGATCGGAATCGTTTCCCACTCCTCTCCAGAGACGCTGCCTGTCCCGCCGAGTGACTCCAGCATTTAGTCTATTTTCAGTATTGGGATGTGTTTTTTGTTGTGTAAAGTAGCTGCATTTGAAGACTAATGAGGGAGTCGGTGTGGCTTTGTGAGGGGGAACTCGTGCCTCGGGAATGTGTGGGATTTTTGAAGGGATAAGCAAGAGGATTGATAAGGGCAGTGTGGTACAGTGTCTACATGGACACGGTCCCACATGGTCGTCTGCTCTGGAAGATCTGGGTGTTCACGGTGGCGCAGCGGTAGAGTTGCTGCCTCACAGCGCCGGAGACACGGGTGCTGTTTGTACGTTCTCCCCATGACCGCGTAGGTTTTCTCCGAGATCTTCAGTTTCCTCCTACACTCCAAATACGTAAAGGTTTGTAGATAAATTGGCTTGGAATAATTGTAAATTGTCCCTGGGGTGTGTTGGATAGTGTTAATGTGCGGGGATCGACTGGGCCGATGGAATTTATATCAGAAAAGTGTGACGGGTTCCACTTTCTAAACTTAAACCAGGGTGGGACTTTCGGGTAAAGGTCAGGGCTTTGCGGAATGTTGTACAACAGAAAGTCCTAGATGTTCAGGTACATAGTTCCCTGAAAGTGGTGACAGCATGCTTGCCTTAATTGGTTAGTTGGGCAGTGAGTCCACAAGTTGATAGTCATGCTGCAGCTGTACAAGACGGTGGTGAGACCACACTTGCAGCACTGCCTGGATTTCTAGCCGCCCATCTACAGGAAGGATGGAAAAGGTGCAAAGATGGTAGATGAGGATGTTACCAGAATTCCCAGTCTTGAGTTATAAGCAGAGGCTGGGACTGTTGTCCCGGGAGCGTAGGCGGCTGAGGGGTGATCTTACAGAGGGATATAAAACATGAGGGGCTTCACACAGTAAGCCAAGACTCCCCTCTCCACAACATCCCCAGTATTCACATCATCTGCAAACTATAAACACTGTCTGTGCATGGACAGGAATCCGGGCAATTATCCCGTGGATCAACTGGTAACAACAGGCCGGGACACTCCTGTGAGCAGGGACACTCCCAGTGAACAGGGAAACTCCCGTGGCATGGCCGTTCGAAGGGGGGTGGGGGTGCGTTGGGTGCGACCGCACCCCCCCTTTTTCCCCCCAGAGTAAGAAAAAGTCCTGAGGAAAAAAAAATCAGCGTTTCCAATTTGTTGGAAAAGCTCCCAAAATTCTGGTTCCGGCTGCTGGATGATTTGGGAGAATAAAACTGCAACCATCCGCGCCCGCGCAGTTGGGGAAGCGACACAAAATGCGCCGCCTCTCCGCCTGTGCGCAGTGGGCCCGGGCGGGATCAGACTGCCATTTGCACTCCACACATTGAGGTCGATGCCTCGTGTTGTCTACTTCAGGTAAGTAGAGGAATATTGCGTTGCAAGAGGGGGAGTCCTTTTTATCCTTGGTTCAAACTACGCATGAGGAGGTCTAATCTGGCCTGCGGGATAAGGGAGTGCCCATTTCTCCGGGCCAGGGAGGGAGGGTACGGGGTGCAGTGTCTGCCCACCTGGTCCAGCATCTCCATCCGTGGTGACGGAGCCTCACCAACGGCCAGCCTGGCGACCAGGAGACCGTTCTCCCGTTGCCGGGCGGGAGTGGCTGAATCTGAACCCAGCGGCTGTAACTCCAACACCAGACGCCGCTGCGGCAGGGCCCGCTCCCCCTGCCACCGGGGCCCAAGCCATCTTCCCCCCACGCCACCCCCGCTGGTCCCACGCCACCCCCGCTGGTCCCACGCCACCCCCGCTGGTCCCACGCCACCCCCGCTGATCCCCGTTGGGCCCATGCCAACCCCGCCCCCGCCACTCCCTGCAAAGATGTACTGTCCCTGCCTGCTTCAAAGTCTCCACTATCGTCCCTGTACCCAAAAGGCCAAGGATTACTGGTCTTAATGACTACAGGCCTGTCGCACTGACCTCTGTAGTCATGAAGACAAGTTGTAAGGCTTGTGCTGGCCAAGCTGAAAAATATCACAATCCCTCTGCTGGACCCTCTGCATTTTGCATATTGGGCCAATAGATCTGTGGATGACACAGTCAATCTGGGCCTACACTTCATCCTCCAGCACCTAGACCGCCAGGGGACCTATGCGAGGATTTTGTTTGTTGATTTTAGCTCTGCATTCAACACCATTGTGCCAGAGCTATTACACTCCAAACTTTCTGAGTTGACTGTGCCTGAACACCTCTGTCGGTGGATCACCACCTTTCTGACAGACAGGAAGCAGCATGTGAGACGGGAAAGCATATCTCGGACCTGCAAACGCTCAGCATAGGAGCACCGCAAGATGCGTACTCTCCCCTTTCCTCTACTCTCGCCACACCAATGACTGCAACTCCAGAGACACCTTTGTCAAGCTTCTCAAATTTGCGGACGACACAACCTTGATTGGACTGATCCAGGATGGGGATCTCTGTACTCTTTTCAGTTTGACATCTTTCCTATAACATGGTGCCCAGAACTGAACACAATATTCTAAATGCGGTCTCACCAACGTCTTATACAACTGCAACATGACCTCCCAACTTTTATACTCAATACTCTGACTGATGAAGGCCAAACTGCCAAAATACGTTTTGACCTCCTGATATACCTGCGACACGAACTTCAAGGAACCATGCAACCATCAACCATCCCTCTGCCCACCTGGCTAATTTATCCAGATCCTGCTGCAATCTTTCACAACCATCTTCACTATCTGCAAAACCACTCACTGCTGTATCATCAGTAAACTTGCTAATCTTGCCCTGTTCTGTGACGTTTCACAGAGTGCTGGAGTAACTCAGCGGGTCAGGCTGAGTATAGAGGTTGGGAGGTCATGTTGCAGTTGCATAAGAAGGTGGTGAGGCCGCATTCAAGAGTATTATATTCCGTTCCGGGCACCATGTCATAGGGAAGATGTCATCAAACTGGAGAGGGTACAGTGAAGATTTCCGAGGATGTTGCCAGCACTAGAGGGCCAGAGCTATAGGGAGAGGTTGAGTAGGCTGGGACTCTTTCATGGCACACAGGAGGATGAGGGATGATCTAATAGAGGTGTATAAAATCATGATTTGAATAGATATGGTTGAGTCTTTTGCCCAGAGTAGGTGAATCGAGGAGCAGAGGACATAAGTTTAAGGTGAAGCCAAAAGATTTAATAGGAATCTGAGGGGTATGTTTTTCACACAAAGGGTGGTAGGTGTATGTAACAAGCTGCCAGAGGAGGTAGTTGAGGCGGGGACTATCGCAACATTTAATAAACAGTTAGACAGGTACATGGATAGGACAGATTCGGAGGGATATGGATCAAACGTGGGCAGGTGGGACATGCTGGGCCGAAGGGCCTGTTTCCACCCTGTATCACTCTATGACTATCTTTTCCTCTCAAACCCATTCTCCTGCCTTCTCCCCATTACCTCTGACACCCGTATCAATCAAGAATCTATCAATCTCCTCCTGAAAAATTCTCCTCCATTGATTTGACCTCCACAGCTGTCTGTGGCAATGAATTCCACAGTTCACCACCCTCTGACTTAAGAAATTCCTGCTCTTCTACTTCCTAAAGGAGTGTCTTTTAATTCCAAGGTTGTGGCCACTGGTCCTAGACTCTCCCACTAGTGGAAGCATCCTCTCCACATCCACTCCATCCAGGTCTTTACCAGGCTGGGACAGACGGCAACAGCTTCACACCGTGTCCCAAAGCTTGTGTCCTGTCCTGCATCACCCAAGTTATAGGAGAGGGCAAGCACCGTAACAAATTAGCTCACGATGGTTTGGGTAACATTCAGGAATGTCTATGCATGTCACATCATGAATATTACTGAAGAACGGTCTTGACCCAAAATATAATCTATACCTTTTCTCCAGGGATGCTGCCTGACTCACTGAGTTACTCCAGCACTCTGTGACATGTCATCTATCCATGTTCTCTAGAGATGCTGCCTGACCCGCTGAGTTACTCCAGCACTTGGTGTCTATTTTCCCTTCACCCATCTGCCCAAGCCCACTCTCCCCTGTCCTTTCCTATGTTCCTTTCCACTCATAAACCTCTCTCTGCCTTTACATTTCACTCCTCTTTCAAATCTGCTCTACTTATCTACATGCATTTTTCTTCTTAACTTTTTAGTCCCAGCCTTAACTACCTCCTCTGGCAGCGTGTTCCATACACCCAGCAACCTTTGTGTGTAAAAGCTACCTGATTCATGTTAATTTCTGAAATATTGGTCATAAATTTGTTGCAAAAATGCTCCAAAATAAGGCACAGAATGCATCAGAGAGCATCTAAAACCCCAAAAACCCTGGCATCGAGGGACTTCACACTTCGCACTTGTGATGTGCGCAACGCGCACATTATTTCACATTAAATTTTCTGTAATCCTGTCATGCCATCCCCCTTTTTGGAAAGCTTCATACGGGCCTGCATGGACTGTGAATGGGGGAGGGGGAATGGGCAGGGCCTAATCTTCCGTGCCATCGAGGCCGGCTGCGGGAGGCGCCCCCCCCACCACTGGGGAACAAGGGCTAAAGAGGGCCGGATGTGGAGACGGACATCGGGTGACAGGAAGAGGTGACGGCTGCAACAGGCCTTTGTGTCTGGCTGTGGCTGGGACTGGGGAGGCACCTCCTGCATACAGACTCAGTGGGCTGCTCTGTACTGACCAGTGGGGTACAGGTAAAGTCGTGCTGAGCTGCATTTCATTCTACCTGGTACACGTGACGATAAAGAAACCATTGGTCACTGGCTTCCCTCTCCCACTATCTCCGATCACAGAGCCAGGATTGAATGGATTTGCCCACCTGCCCTGGACACATGGGCTCTGAGCATCAGCACCGGTTCAAAGGCCTCACACTGTCCACAATCCACAGGTTCTAAAGATTCACTGATCACCTCTTTTGCAAATGACCAACTCCTTGTCCTGTGTAAAACCTACAACCCTCAGGATTGTTATGTTTCCGTGGCCCCTCTCCTCTTTCTAGCAGTGAATACAAGCCCAGCCTGTCTGACCCCTCCCCACTGGCCAAGTCCACACTATCAATTCAGCAAAGCCCCTCAGCACTCATCCCAAGGTACTAACATCCTTCCTTCAATTAGTACCAGTGTACTTCATGTGGGGTCTCACCAACATCATCAAGGACCACTCACACCGTGGTCATCCCCTCCCCACCTCTCCCATGGGTAAGGGCGGCACGGTGGCGCAGCGGTAGAGTTGCAGCTTTACAGTGCTTGCAGCACATTGGATCCAGGATGAGTTCGGGAAGTGGGTACAGATTTGGTGGAAGACCTGGGTTGTTGGGAGTGAAGTATTGTGATCCAGATTGGAGGCCTGTGACCAGTGAGTGGTGTCCACTATTCCATCTTAACGATCTGGGTGATAATATAGTTAACATGGTCAGTAAGTTTGCAGGTGACGCTTATATTGATGGTATCATGCAAATTGAAACAGAAACATAGAAAATAGGTGCAGGAGTAGGCCATTCGGCCCTTCGAGCCTGCACCGCCATTCAATATGATCATGGCTGATCATCCAACTCAGTATCCTGTACCTGCCTTCTCTCCATACCCCCTGATCCCATTAGCCACAAGGGCCACATCTAACTCCCTCTTAAATATAGCCAATGAACTGGCCTCAACTACCTTCTGTGGCAGAGAATTCCGCAGATTCACCACTCACTGTGTGAAATATTATGTTCTCATCTCGGTCCTAAAAGACTTCCCCCTTACCCTTAAACTGTGACTCCTTGTTCTGGACTTCCCCAACATCGGGAACAATCTTCCTGCATCTAGCCTGCCCAAACCCTTAAGAATTTTGTACGTCTCTATAAGATCCCCCCTCAATCTTCTAAATTCCAGCGAGTACAAGCCGAGTCTATCTAGCCTTTCTTCATATGGAAGTCCTGCCATCCCAGGAATCAGTCTGGTGAACCTTCTCTGTCCTCCCTCTATGGCAAGAATGTCTTTCCTCAGATTAGGAGACCAAAACTGTACGCAATACTCCAGGTGTGGCCTCACCAAGACCCTGTACAACTGCAGTAGAACATCCCTCCTCTTGTACTCAAATCCTTTTGCTATGAATGCCAACATACCATTCGCTTTCTTCACTGCCTGCTGCACCTGCATGCCTACTTTCAATGACTGGTGTACCATGACACCAAGGTCTCATTTCATCTCCCCTTTACCTAATCGGTGACCATTCAGATAATAGTCTACTTTCCTGTTCTTGCCACCAAAGTGGATAATCTCACATTTATCCACATTATACTGCATTTGCCATGCATTTGCCCACTCACCCAACCTATCCAAGTCCCCTTGCAGCCTCCTAGCATCCTCCTCACAGCTAACACTGCCCCCCAGCTTCGTGTCAACCGCAGACTTGGAGATGTTGCATTCAATTCCCTCATCCAGATCAGTAATCATTGTAAATAGCTGGGGTCCCAGCACTGAGCCTTGCGGTACCCCACTGCCTGCCATTCTGAAAATGACCCGTTTACTTCTACTCTTTGCTTCCTGTCTGCCAGCCAGTTCTCTATCGACATCAATACTGAACCCCCAATACCGTGTGCTTTAAGTTTGTATACTAATCTCTTATGTGGGACCTTGTTGAAAGCCTTCTGAAAGTTCAGATATAACACATCCACAGGTACTCCCTTATCCACTCTACTAGTTACATCCTCGAAAAATTCTATAAGATTCGTCAGACATGATTTACCTTTCGTAAATCCATGCTGACTTTGTCCAATGATTTCACCGCTTTCCGAATGCGCTGCTATCCCATCTTTAATAACTGACTCTAGCATTTTCCCCACTACCGAAGTTAGACTAACTGGTCTGTAATTCCCCGTTTTCTCTCTCCCTCTCTTTTTAAAAAGTGGGGTTACATTAGCTACCCTCCAATCCTCAGGAACTACTCCAGAATCTAAAGAGTTTTGAAAAATTATCACTAATGCTTGCACTATTTCTGGGGCTACTTCCTTAAGTACTCTGGAATGCAGCCTATCTGGCCCTGGGGATTTATCGGCCTTTAATCCATTCAATTTACCTTGCACCACTTCCCGGCTAACCTGGATTTCACTCAGTTCCTCCATCTCATTTGACCCCCCGTCCCCTGCTAATTCCGGAAGATTATTTATGTCTTCCTTAGTGAAGACAGAACCAAAGTAGTTATTCAATTGGTCTGCCATGTCCTTGTTCCCCATGATCAATTCACCAGTTTCTGACTGCAAGGGACCTACATTTGTTTTAACTAACCTTTTTCTCTTCACATATCTATAAAAACGTTTGCAGTCAGTTTTTATGTTCCCTGCCAGTTTTCTTTCATAATCTATTTTCCCTTTCCTAATTAAGCCCTTTGTCCTCCTCTGCTGGACTCTGAATTTCTCCCAGTCTTCTGGTAGGCTGCTTTTTCTGGTTAATTTGTGTGCTTCATCTTTTGTTTTGATACTATCCTTCATTTCCCTTCTTATCCAAGGATGCACTACCTTCCCTGATTTATTCTTTTGCCAAACTGGGATGAACAATTGTTGTAGTTCATCCATGCAGTCTTTAAATGCCTTCCATTGCATATCCACCACCAACCCTTTAAGAATCACTTGCCAGTCTATCTTGGCCAATTCACGTCTCATACCCTCAAAGTTACATTTCTTTAAGTTCAGAACCCTTGTTTCTGAATTCACAATGTCACTCTCCATCCTAATGAAGAATGGTTATCTACGATTACAGCAGCATCGTTATGAACTGGGTAAGATGACTGGAAAGTGGTGAAATCATTGGACAAAGTCAGCATGGATTTACGAAAGGTAAATCATGTCTGACAAATCAGATAGAATTTTTCGAGGATGTAACTAGTAGAGTGGATGAGGGAGAACCAGTGGATGTGTTATATCTAGACTTTTAGAAATCTTTCGACAAGGTCCCGCATAAGAGATTAGTATACAAACTTAAAGCACACGGTATTGGGGGTTCAATATTGATGTGACTAACTGGCTGACAGACAGGAGGCAAAGGGTAGGAGTAAACGGGTCCTTTACAGAATGGCAGGCAGTGACTAGTGGGGTACAGCAAGGCTCAGCGCTGGGACCCCAGCTATTTACAATATATATTAATGATTTGGACGAGGGAATTCGATGCAACATCTCCAAATTTGCAGATGACACAAAGCTGGGGGGTATAGTTAGGTGTGAGGAGGATGCTCGGAGGCTGCAGGGTGATTTGGATAGGCTGAGTGAATGGGGAGATGCATGGCAGATGCAGTATAATGTGGATAAATGTGAGGTTATCCACTTTGGTGGCAAAAACATGAGGGTAGACTATGATGTGAATGGTGGCAGATTAGGAAAAGGGGAGATGCAACGAGGCCTGGGTGTCATGGTACACCGGTCATTGAAAGTAGGCATGCAGGTGCAGCAGGCAGTGAGGAAAGCAAATGTTTTCATACAATGTTTTGTATGTTAGCATTCATAGCGAAAGGATTTGAGTATAGGAGCAGGGAGGTTCTACTGCAGTTGTACAGGGTTTTGGTGAGGCCACACCTGGAGTATTGCGTACAGTTTTGGGCTCCAAATCTGAGGAGAGACATCCTTGCCATAGAAGGGGTACAGAGAAGATTCACCAGACTGATTCCTGGGATGTCAGGACTGTCATATGAGGAAAGATTGGATAGACTCGGCTTGTACTCACTGGAATTTAGAAGATTGAGGGGGGATCTTATAGAAACTTACAAAATTCTTAAGGGGTTGGACAAGCTAGATGCTGGAAGATTGTACCCGATGTTGGGTGAGTCCAGAACAAGGGGTCACAGTCTAAGGATAAGGGGGAATTGCTTTAGGACCAAGATGAGGAAAACAATCTTTACACAGAGAGTGGCGAGTCTCTGGAATTCTCTGCCACAGACGGGTAGTTGAGGGCAGTTCATTGGCTATATTTAAGAGAGAGTTAGATGTGGCCCTTGTGGGTAAAGAGATCAGGGGGTATGGAGAGAAGGCAGGTACAGGATACTGAGGTGAATGATCACCCATGATCATATTGAATGGCGGTGCAGGCTCGAAGGGCCGAATGGCCTACTCCTGCACCTATTTTCTATGTTTCTATGAACTGGGCAAGATGACTGGGCCGATGGAATTTAAATCCGAAACGTGTGACGGGTTGCACTTTCTAAACTTAAACCAGGGTGGGACTTACATAGTAAAGGTCAGGGCTTTGCGGAATGTTGTAGAACAGAGAGTCCTAGATGTGCAGGTACATAGTTCCCTGAAAGTGGTGACAGCATGCTTGCCTTCATTGGTTAGTTGGGCAGTGAGTCTACAAGTTGATAGACATGCTGCAGCTGTACAAGACGGTGGTGAGACCACACTTGCAGCACTGCCTGGATTTCTGGCCGCCCATCTACAGGAAGGATGTTGTTATGTTGAAAAAGGTGCAAAGATGGTTCATGAGGATGTTACCAGAATTCCCAGTCTTGAGCAGAGGATGGGACTGTTGTCCCTGGAGCGTTGGAGGCTGAGGGGTGATCTTACAGAGGGATATAAAATCATGAGGGGCTTCACACAGTAAGCCAAGACTCCCCTCCCCACTCTCCACAACATCCCCAGTATTCACATCATCTGCAAACTATAAACACTGTCTATGCATGGACAAGAATCCCGGCAATTATCCTGTGGATCAACTGGTAGAAACAGGCCGGGCCACTCCGGTGAGCAGGGACACTCCCGGGGAACAGGGAAAATCCCGTGGATTGTGAACGGAAGAGGTGGGGGGGGGGGGTTGGAATGGGCAAGGCTTAATCTTTCGTGCCATCGAGGCCAGCTGTGGGAGCCCCCCCCCCCCCCCCCCCCCCACCACTGGGGAACAAGGGCTGAAGAGGGCCGGGTATGGAGACGGACATCGGGTGAGGGGAAGAGGCGACGGCTGCAACAGGCCTTTATGTCCAGCTGTGGCTGGGATTGGGGAGGCACCTCCTGTATATGGACTCAGTGGGCTGCTCTGTACTGACCAGTGGGTGATTGTGTCTATGTACAGGTAAAGTCGTGCTGAGCTACATTTCATTCTACCTGGTACACGTGACAATAAAGAAACCATTGGTCACTGGCTTCCCTCTCCCACTATCTCCGATCACAGAGCCAGGATTGAATGGATTTGCTCACCTGCCCTGGACACATGGGCTCTGAGCATCAGCACCAGTTCAAAGGACTCACACTGTCCACAATCCACAATCCACAGGTTCTAAAGATTCACTGATCACCTCTGTTGCAAATGCACAACTCCTTGTCCTGTGTAAAACGTACAACCCTCAGGATTGTTATGTTTCCGTGGCCCCTCTCCCCTTTCTAGCAGTGAATACAATCCCAGCCTGTCTGACCCCTCCCCACTGCCCAAGTCCACACTATCAGTTCAGCAAAGCTCCTCAGCACTCATCCCAAGGTACTAACATCCTTCCTTCAATAAGTAGACCACCAGTGTACATCATGTGGGGTCTCACCAACATCATCAAGGACCACTCACACCGTGGTCATCCCCTCCCCCCCCCCCTCTCCCATGGGTAAGGGTGGCACGGTGGCGCAGCGGTGAAGTTGCAGCTTTACAGTGCTTGCAGCGCCGGAGACCTGGGTTCGATCCTGACCACGCGTGCTGTCTGTACGGAGTTTGTAACCTCTCTGTGAACTGCGCGGGTTTTCTCCGAGCTCTTCAGTTTCCTCCCACGCTCCAAATACGTAAAGGTTTGTAGATTAATTGGCTTGGTAAATGTAAATTATTCCTAGTGTGTGTCGGATAGTGTTAATGTGCGGGGATCGCTGGTCGGCACGGACCCGGTGGACTGAAGGTCCTGCTTCTGAGCTGTTTCTCTAAACTAAACTAAACTAAACTAAAATTAGATCACATTGGATCCAGGGTGAGTTAGGGAAGTGGGTACAGGCTTGGTGGAAGACCTGGGTTGGTGGGAGTGAAGTATTGTGATTCAGATTGGAGGTCTGTGACCAGTGGGTGGTGTCCACTATTCCATGTTAACAATCTGGGTAATAAGATAGTTAACATGGTCAGTAAGTTTGCAGGTGACACTTAAATTGATGGTATCGTGGAAATTGAAGAATGGTTATTTACGATTACAGCAGTATCGTTATGAACTGGGCAAGATGACTGGGCCGATGGAAATTAAATCCGAAACGTGTGACGGGTTGCACTTTCTAAACTTAAACCAGGGTGGGACTTTCGGGTAAAGGTCAGGGCTTTGCGGAATGTTGTAGAACAGAAAGTCCTAGATGTGCAGATACATAGTTCCCTGAAAGTGGTGACAGCATGCTTGCCTTCATTGGTTAGTTGGGCAGTGAGTCTACAAGTTGATAGTCATGCTGCAGCTGTACAAGACGGTGGTGAGACCACACTTGCAGCACTGCCTGGACTTCTGGCCGCCCATCTACAGGAAGGATGTTGTTAAGTTGGAAAAGGTGCAAAGATGGTTCATGAGGATGTTACCAGAATTCCCAGTCTTGAGTTATAAGCAGAGGCGGGACTGTTGTCCCTGGAGCGTAGGAGGCTGAGGGGTGATCTTACAGAGGGATATAAAATCATGAGGGGCTTCACACAGTAAGCCAAGACTCCCCTCCCCACTCTCCACAACATCCCCAGTATTCACGTCATCTGCAAACTATATGTCTGAGCATGGACGGGAATCCCGGCAATTATCCTGTGGATCAACTGGTAGCAACAAGCCGGGACTCTCCCAGTGAACAGGAAAACTCCCCTGGACTTGGAATGGAGACGTGGTGGGGGGGGGAGATAGGAAGGACCTAATCCTCCGTACCATCGAGGCCGGCTGCGGGAGGTGCCCCCCACCACCACCGGGGAACAAAGGCTGAAGAGGGCCGGGCGTGGAGAGGGACATCAGTGACAGGAAGAGGCGACGGCTGCAACAGGCCTTTGTGTCCGGCTGTGGCTGGGACTGGGGAGGCACCTCCTGTATATGGACTCAGTGGGCTGCTCTGTACTGACCAGTGGGGGATTGTGCCTATGTACAGGTAAAGTCGTGCTGAGCTACATTTCATTCTACCTGGTGCAAGTGACAATAAAGAAACCATTGGTCACTGGCTTCCCTCTCCCACTATCTGCGATCACAGAGCCAGGATTGAATGGATTTGCCCACCTGCCCTGGACACATGGGCTCTGAGCATCAGCACCAGTTCAAAGGCCTCACACTGTCCACAATCCACAGGTTCTAAAGATTCACCGTGATCACCTCTGTTGCAAACGGACAACTCCTTGTCCTGTGTAACCCCTCCACACTGGCCAAGTTCACACTAACAGTTCAGCAAAGCTCCTCAGCACTCATCCCAAGGTACTAACATCCTTCCTTCAATAAGGAGACCACCAGTGTACTTAATGTTGGTCTCACCAACATCATCAAGGACCACTCACACCGTGGTCATCCCCTCATCCCCCCCCCCCCCATCCCATGGGGCAGTAGGGTGGCACGGTGGTGCAGCGGTAGAGTTGTTGCCATACAGTGCTTGCAGCACCGTAGACCCGGGCAAGACCAGCTGCTGGTACCAATGGAATCCAGCGAAGTCAGCGCCGGCGACAACCTACGTAACCCTGGCGACAGCACCTACATCAGGAGAACTCAAGCTACGCTCATTGGCGTCAAATCAACTGTCGCCGTAAAGTTTTGAATATTTCAAAATCCAGCGGCAACCAGAAAAATGCTACGATTCTTTGGGCGACTGAGGAGACGACTCACAACCATACAGGCGACACCCCGGCGACTATGTGGCGACAGCCTAGTCCCCTGCAGTCGCCTAAAAAATCGCCTAAGTAGGACAGGCCGAGATCTTCAGTTTCCTCCCACACTCCAGAGACTTACAGGTTTGTAGGTTAATTGGCTTGGTATAAATGTGAGTTGTCCCTAGCGTATGTAGGATAGCGTTAATGTGTGGGGATCGCTGGTCGGCGCGGAGCTGGTTGGCCAACGGGCTTGTTTCTGCGCTGTGTACCACCAGACTCAGGAACAACTTCTTCTGCTATCAGAGTACTGAACCATCCCCCATTTAAGCAAGGGTGTATCTACCAACCCACCTCATTGTGGCCATTTTCTTCCACTACAATGCTGTAACACTATATTCTACACTTTGGTCTTTTTGTCTCTTTGCACCACCTGTTATACTGTGGATGGTCTGCCTGTACTCATGCGTTTAACTGCATCGCACACAGACAAGAGCTTTCACTCTAAGGACACGAGTCCAGAATAAACTATCACAATACCAGTGAGCCAAGAAGCTGAATGGTAACACTCTAACAGCCTGGCATAACCTCCAGCATTCTGCTGGTCTTCCCTGATATTTGCCTCCTGGGAAGCAAACCTGGCGCTCCCTGATTTTATGTTTAGATTTAACGATACAGGGTGGCAACATACCCTTCGGCCCACTGAGACCGTGCTGACCCAGTGATCACCCCTGAACACTAGCACTACCCTACACACACTGGGAAAGATGTATAATTTTACTGAAGCCAATTATCCTGCAAATCTGCAAGTCTGTGGGAGGAAACCGGAGCACCCGAAGAAAGCCCATGCGATCACAGGGAGAACGTACAAACTCCAGAAGATAGCCACAAAAAGCTGGAGTAAGCTGTTTAGGCACTAAAAACTCTGAAATAGGCAAATAGGCATAATGAAATTACAAAAAAGGCATTTTTTGACAACGAGAAAGGCATTTATTGACAAAAAAAGGCATAATGAGGCATGTATTTCCATCACCAAAATATGGTTAAAAATGATACTACAATAAATGACCAAAGTTGCCTGTTTGTACATAATTACTAGCATTTTTTTCAAATTATCTGGTGTTAAACTATGCCGTCTGTCACAATATGCTTCAGTTGTGAAAACCTCCACCTCAGCTGAGGTCACCGGTGCATACCCGAAACAAGCTACAGACTCTATATTCATGTCGATATCTTGTGCATTACAACTACCTTTGAGAACTTTAGCTATGTTTTGTATTTCTTGACAATCTTTGCTAAAATCACTCTCTCACATTTTCCGTGTATGTTCTTTACCTACGTCGCCAGGAACATTACAAATATCGCCAGTTACTTTGTTGAAAACCTGCAAGTTATTCACTAATGTTTCACCACGCTTCTCAAGGGAAGTGATAGCTTGTGGGAAGTTTGCAAAATTGGAAGCAATAAACACAAGATTGCGGTGGAGGGACTTTTTCTGCATGATTTCACTGACGATCCTGACTTTCAAGCAGATTCTTCTTCTTCAAAACAGTTAACGATTTATTTTATCTTTTCAAAATTTGCAGCATAGTAGAGTAGGTTTGCCACTGCTACACGGGTGGTTTTAAACCGAATAAGGGGGTGAGGTGTCAAATGGGATAGTCGAGGATGTAGTTAAAGGGAAAAAGGAAAGGGATGATTAATTACCCCAGAATTAACGGGAAAGGAAGCTCACAAAGGGATAGGAGAGTATGGCCAAGTGTAATAGGGATCGATGTGAAAGGTGAGATGCGTAAGGAATTAAAAGTATTGTATATGAATGCGCGAAGTAAAGTAGATGAGCTTGAGGCTCAGAGGTTGGTAGATATGACATTGTGGGGATTACTGAGACGTGGCTGCAAGAGGATCGGGCCTGGGAACTTAATATTCAGGGTTATACATCCTATAGAAAGGACAGGCAGGTGGGCAGAGGAGGGGGGGTGGCTCTGCTGGTGAGGGATGGAATTCAGTCCCTTGTGAGGGAAGACATAGGGACTGATGAGGTAGAGTCACTGTGGATTGAGTTGAGGAATTGTAAAGGCAAGAAGACACTAATTGGTGTTATTTACAGACCCCCAAATAGTAGCCCGGATGTAGGGTGTAAGTTGCAGCAGGAGTTAAAACTGGCATGTAACAAAGGTAATGCCACTGTGGTGATGGGGGATTTCAATATGCAGGTAGACTGGGAAAATCAGGTTGGTTCAGGACCCCAAGAAAAAGAGTTTGTAGAATGCCTCCGACATGGATTCTTAGAGCAGCTTGTAATGGAGCCGACCAGTGAAAAGGTAATTCTGGATTTAGTGTTGTCCAATGAACCAGATATGATAAGAGAATTCGAGGTAAAGGAACCGCTTGGAGGTAGTGATCATAATATGATTAGTTTTAATCTGCAATTTGAGAAGGAGAACGTTAAATCGGAAGTGGCAGTGATGCAGTTGAACAAAGGGGACTATGAGGCATGAGAGGGGAGCTGGCCAAAGTAGACTGGAAAGGGATCCTAGCAGGAATGACAGTGGAAACAGCAATGGCATGAATTTCTGGGCCTAATCCGGAAGTCACAAGATCACTTCTTCCAAAAAGGAAGAAAGATTCTAAGGGGAGTAGGAGGCAACCATGGCTGATAAGAGAAGTTAGGGATAGAATAAAACTAAAAGAAAAGATGTATAACACAGCAAAGAGTAGCCGGAAGCCAGAGGATTGGAAAACATTCATAGGACAACAGAAGGAACCAATACGGGCTGAAAAGATGAAGTACAAGGGGAAGCTGGCCAGGAATATAAAGAAGGACAGTAAAAGTTTCTTTAGATATGTTAAGGGAAAAAGAGTAGCAAAGTCAAATGTGGGTCCCTTGAAGGCAGACACCGGTGAAATTATTATGGGCAACAAGGAAATGGCAGAAGAGTTGAATAGGTACTTCGGATCTGTCTTCACTAAGGAAGACACAAACAATCTCCCAGATGTACTGGAGGACAGAGGATGGAAGGGGGTAGAGGAACTGAAAGAAATTTTCATTAGGCGAGAAATAGTATTGGGTAGGCTAATGGGACTGAAGGATGATAAATCCCCTGGGCCTGATGGTCTGCATCCCAGGGTCCTCAGGGAGGTGGCTCTAGAAATAGTGGTGATCATTTTCCAATGTTCAATAGATTCAGGATCAGTTCCTGTGGATTGGATGATAGCTAATGTTATCCCACTTTTCAAAGAAAGGAGCGAGAGAATGGGGAATTACAGACCGGTTAGCCTGACTTCGGTGGTGGGAAAGATGCTGGAGTCAATTATAAAAGAGGTAATAATGGGGCATTTAGATAGCAGTAAAAGGATTAGTCCAAGTCAACATGGATTTATGAAAGGGAAATCATGCTTGACTAATCTTCTGGAATTTTTTGAGGATGTGACAAGTAAAATGGATGAAGGGGTGCCAGTGGATGTAGTGTATCTAGACTTTCAGAAAGCCTTTGATAAGGTCCCGCATGGGAGACTGGTGACTAAAATTAGAGCACATGGTATTGGGGGTAGGGTGTTGACATGGATAGAAAATTGGTTGGCAGACCGGAAGCAAAGAATAGGAGTGAACGGGTCCTTTTCAGAATGGCAGGCAGTGGCGAGTGGAGTGCCGCAAGGCTCGGTGTTGGGGCCGCAACTGTTTACCATATATATTAATGATTTGGAAGAGGGATTTAGGAGCAACACTAGCAAGTTTGCAGATGACACAAAGCTGGGTGGCATTGTGAACTGTGAAGAGGATGTTAGGAGGTTCCAGGGTGACCTGGACAGGTTGAGTGTGTGGGCAGATGCGTGGCAGATGCAATGTAATATACATAAATGTGAAGTTATCCACTTTGGTGGCAAAAACAATGCCCAATTGAGATTATTATCTCAATGGGGTTAGGTTAGGTAAGGGGGAGGTACAGCGAGACCTGCGTGTCCTTCTGCACCAGTCACTGAAAGTTGGCGTGCAGGTACAGCAGGCAGTGAAGTAAGCTAATGGAATGTTGGTCTTCATAACAAGAGGATTTCAGTATAGGAGTAAAGAGGTTCTTCTGCAGTTGTATAGGGCTCTGGTGAAACCACATCTGGAGTATTGTGTACAGTTTTGGTCTCCTAAGGAAAGACATCCTTGTGATTGAGGCAGTGCTGCGTAGGTTCACGAGATTGATCCCTGGGATGGTGGGACTGTCATATGAGGAAAGATTGAAAAGACTAGGCTTATATTCGCTGGAGTTTAGAAGGATGAGGGGGGATCTTATAGAAACATATAAAATTATAAAAGCACTGAACAAGCTAGATGCAGCAAAATGTTCCCAATGTTGGGTGAGTCCAGAACCAGGGGCCACAGTCTTAGAATAAAGGGGGAGGTCATTCAAGACTGAGGTGAGAAAAAACTTTTTTACCCAGAGAGTTGTGAATTTTTGGAATTCCCTGCCACAGAGGGCAATGGAGGCCAAATCACTGGATGGATTTAAGAGAGAGTTGGATAGAGCCCTTGGGGCTAGTGGAGTCAAGGGATATGGGGAGAAGGCAGGCATGGGTTATTGATAGCGGACGATCAGCCATGATCACAATGAATGGCGGTGCTGGCTCGAAGGGGCAAATGGCCTCCTCCTGCACCTATATTCTATGTTTCTATTAAGTACAGCAGAGAGCCATGTACCCCACCTAGTCAAAATGGGCTGAGGAGGTAGCGGAATATCGGATACCATTTTACTTCGGAGTCATGTGGTGACTTGAAAAATTATGCAAAAAAGGGGTAATTGAGAAATCGGTTCGCCAACTCCACCAATTTGTGTCAAATGTATTTCCTCGGTCAAAAAAGGGTGGAGGATGTAGAATCATTTTTAACCTGACGAGCCTTAACCCCTTTGTACAGTATAAACATTTCAAAATGGAAACTTTTACTACTGCTAAACACCTGCTTTCCAGACAATGTTATATGGCAATCATCGATCTTAAAGATGCATATTACTCAGTGTCCGTTCACTTCGATGATAGGAGATATTTGAAATTTAGCTAGATGACTCAATTATGACATTTCAAAGCACTGCCTAATGGACTAACCTCAGCTCCGAGATTGTTCACCAAATTGTTAAAGCCAATACAGCAGACATCTTGGATGTACTAGCGTTCCTATCAACCCTCTTTTTCGATCAATGATTAAGCTATAGTGTAATATAGTGTAGATAAATACGGCCAGAAGTGCCCTGTCTTCATATTTATGGATGGGATCGGAACGATATTCTGCGGGTTCACACCCTCTCATCTCTAGATTTATGAAGGGGATTTTTAATTCCAATCCTCCCAGGCCCAGGTATTCAACAATCAGGGATATTAGTGAAATACTTATCCTCCTTCATCAATGGACTCCTATCACAGCCATGTGTTTGGCCAAACTCTCCATGAAGGTAGTCATGCTCATGGCACTGGTTTAGGCACAACGGATGCAGACATTACAAAAACTGCGACTTGACAGGATGGAAGTATCTACAGATGCCATTACACTTTCCATCTACAATCTACTCAAACAGAGCAGACCGGGTGTGACAGGGTTCAGGATTACCTTTTCGGCATACCCTATGGATTCACGCATATGTGTGGTCTCACACTTATTGGGTTACATCAAGGCCACCAGCACCCTAAGAGGTGCAGAATCAACATTATTGATTAGCCATAAAAAAACACATAATAAAGTGTCGGTTCAGACTATTTCAAGGTGGCTAAAGCAGGTTCTAGTTTATGCAGGTATTGACACTGACATTTTAAAATCTCATTCCACCAGGGTGGCGTCAACGTCAGCAGCCAAGGCAATGGACGTCCCTATAGATCATATCCTCATGGCCACAGCATGGACAAGTGAGCGGATGTTTCAGCAATATTATCACAAACCACTTGCTGAACCTGGGGTATTTGCCCGTTCTAAGTTCAGTTTTATAGTTTCCCCCTGGGACAGAGGGGTTGCTATTGTTTTCTTTAAAAATTAAACCGTTATTACATTTAAAATCAATGTCATGGTTTAATGCATTATTGATTCTCTCCTCATTCTGAGTCAATCGATGCAGTGAGACGCCTGGATTTGAATCTACGGCATGAAATCACAGAGCTTTGAAATCTTCACGTAGTCACTCATGTGACTCCGAAGTAAAATAGTAAGATTAAACGAGAACTTACCAGTTTGAAGTTTGATCTTTATTTTATGAGGAGTTACATTGAGGGATTATGTGTCCTCCACGCCCAACCCTCTCTCACAAAGGTCATCTGGTAGTTCTAGGTTTCTGCCCTTACTATTATACTTAAATTACTGTTACCATATAACCATATAACCATATAACAATTACAGCACGTAAACAGGCCATCTCGGCCCTTCAAGTCCATGCCGAACAACTTTTTTCCCTTAGTCCCACCTGCCTGCACTCATACCATAACCCTCCATACCCTTCTCATCCATATGCCTATCCAATTACCTGTGATTTCATACCGCTGCTTTGAAGATTGACATGCATGCGGCCTGACGGGGTCTTCTTCACGTAATCCCTCAACGTAACTCCTCATAAAATAAAGATCAAACTTCAAACTGGTAAGTTCTCATTTAATCTTACTATTTCCTTGAACAACTGCACACGTGAGGAAGATTTTCTTGACATTGGAAACTAGGCGATCGACATTATAGACAATAGGTGCAGGAGTAGGCCATTCGGCCCTTTGAGCCAGCACCACCATTCAATGTGATCATGGCTGATCATCCAATATCAGTACCCCGTTCCTGCCTTCTCCCCATATCCCCTGGCTCTGCTATCTTTAAGAGCCCTATCTAGCTCTCTGTTGAAAGTATCCAGAGAACCGGCCTCCACCGCCCTCTGAGGCAGAGAATTCCACAGACTCACAACTGTGTGAAAAAGTGTTTCCTCATCTCCATTCTAAGTGGCTTACCCCTTATTCTTACCCCTTATTCTTACCCCTTATAAACTGTGGCCCCTGGTTCTGGACTCTCCCAATATCAGGAACATGTTTCCTACCTCTAGCGTGTCCAAACCATTAATAATCTTGTATGTTTCTATAAGATCCCCTCTCATCCTTCTTAACTCCAGAGTATACAAGCCCAGCCGCTCCATTATCTCAGCATATGACAGTCCCGCCATCCCGGGAATTAACCTTGTGAACCTACGTTGCATTGTGAAACAAGCTACGTATATGTGCTTTGCAATTCTATGGAGTCCGTGAGCTAAGCATGTCAAATGCAACACTTTGGGGAATACAACTTTAAGAGTACGAGCAGCTTTTTTCACTGTACGGAGCTGCATCAGTCACAAACAGAAGAACATTCTCGTGTTTTATACCTTCTGGCCAAACTACACCATGTGAAGATATAAACAACCGAGCAATAGTTGAGCTGTTTGACTTCTCCAATACTTCTGATGTCAACAAATACTCCTTTGATAGTTGACCTGCCTCCAGTGTACCGATGACCACATTGGCAACATATCTCCCCACAGCATCGGTTGTCTCGTCTTTTGAGATCCATATTTTGATGCGTGCAACTTCATCTCAAATTTTCTGCACAACAATGTTGAAGTTGCTGTCAACATAATTTTTCCATAATGATGACTCGTTCGGTATATGTTGGACAATAGACAATAGTGCAGGAGTAATCCATTCAGCCCTTTGAACCAGCACCGCCATTCAATGTGATCATGGCTGATCATCCACAATCAGTACCCCGTTCCTGCCTTCTCCCCATATCCCCTGACTCCGCTATCTTTTAGAGCTCTATCCAACTCTCTCTTGAAAGTATCACGAGAACCGTCCTCCACCGCCCTCTGATTCAGAGAATTCCACACACTCGCAACTCTGTGTGAAAATGTGTTTCCTCATCTCCATTCTAAATGGCTTATCCATTATTCCTAAATTGTGACCCCTGGTTCAGGACTCCCCCAACACCTGGAACATTTTTCCTGCCTCTAAAATGTCCAAACCCTTAATAATCTTCCATGTTTCAATAAGATTCCCTCTCATCCTTCTAAATTCCAGAGTATACAAGCCCAGGCACTACATTCTCTGAGCGTATGATAGTCCCGCCATCCTGGGAATTAACATTGTGAACCTACGCTGCACTCCCCCAATAGCAAGAATGTCCTTCCTCAAATTTGGATTCCAAAACTGCACACAATACTCCAGGTGTGGTCTCACTAGGGCCCTGTACAACTACAGAAGGACCTCTTTGCTCCTATTCTCAACTCCTCTTGTTATGAAAGCTAACATGCCATTCGCTTTCTTCACTGCCTGCTGTACTTGCATGCTTACTTTCATTGACTGATGATAAGTACCCCCAGATCCCGTTGTACTTCCCCTTTTCACAATTTGACACGATTTAGATAATAATCTGCCTTCCTGTTTTTGCTACCAAAGTGGATAACCTCACATTTATCCACATTAAACTGCATCTGCCAAGCATCTACCCACTCACCCAACCTGTCCAAGTCGCACTGCATCTTCATAGCATCCTCCTCACAGTTCACACTGCCACCCAGCTTTGTGTCATCTGCAAATTTGCTAATGTTACGTAATCCCTTCATCTAAATCATTAATATATATTGTAAATAGCTGTGGTCCCAACACCGTGCCTTGCGGTACCCCACTAGTCACTGCCTGCCATTCTGAAATGAACCCGTTAATCCCTACTCTTTGTTTCCTGTCTACGAACCAATTTTCTATCCATGTCAGCACTCTACCCCCAATACCATGTGCCCTAATTTTGCCCACTAATCTCCTATGTGGGACCTTATCGAATGCTTTCTGAAAGTTCAGGTACACTACATCCACTGGCTCTCCCTTGTCCATTTTCCTAGTTACATCCTCAAAAAATTCCAAAAGATTAGTCAAGCATGATTTCGTAAATCCATGCTAACTCGGCCTGATCCTGTTACTGCTATCCAAATGTTTGGCTATCTCATCTTTTATGATTGACTCCAGCATCTTCCCCACCCCATAGACCAGGCTAACTGGTCTATAATTCCCTGTTTTTTCTCTCCCGCCTTTCTTAAAAAGTGGGATAACATTAGCTACCCTCCAATCCACAGGAACTGATCCTGAATCTATAGAACATTGGAAAAAGATCACCAATGCATCCACATTTCTAGGGCCATTTCCCTAAGTACCCTGGAATGTAGACTATCAGGCCCTGGGGATTTATCAGCCTTCAATCCCATCAGTTTACCCAACACCATTTCTTGCCTAATGTGGATTTCCTTCAGTTCTTCCGTCACTCCAGATCCTCTGGCCACTGGTACATCAGGAAGATTGTTTGTGTCCTCCTTGGTGAAGACGGAGCCAAAGTACCTGTTCAACTCAACTGCCATTTCCTTGTTCCCCATAATAAATGCATCCTTTTCAGTCTTCAAGGGTCCAACTTTGGTCTTAACTAATTTTTTCCTCTTCACATACCTAAAGAAGCTTTTACTATCCTGTTTTATATTCTTGGCTGGCTTACCTTCGTACCTCATCTTTTCTCCACGTATTGCCTTTTTAGTTATTTTCTCTTGCTCTTTAAACATTACCCAATCCTCTGACTTCTCGCTCATCTTTGTTCTTCTCTTTTATTTTTATACTGTCCCTGACTTCCATTGTCAGCCACGATCGCCCCTTACTCCCATTGGAATCTTTCTTCCTCTTTGTAATGTACTGATCGTGCACCTTCTGTATCATTCCCAGAAATACTTGCCATTTTTGTTCCACTGTCGTGCCTGATAGGGTGTCTTTCCAGTCAGCTTTGGCCAGCTCCTCCCTCATGGTGCCATAGTCCTCTTTGTTCAACTGTAATACTGACACCTTCAATTTACCTCCCTCTCAAATTGTCGATGAAAACTTATCATATTAATCATGTTCCTCTGCGTATTTCTCTAGAAAAACTCTGAGAGATTTGTTTTCCAATTTCCACAGTGGAATTCCAGCATCAATTAATACCTTTCACAGATCACTCAAAAACTCAGATTTGTGACTGGAGCCAGTAGTAAATGTAGTGAGGAGACTAGCATGCGTATTCCCGCCTTCAGTTTCTCTGCCACTGATTTGTTTTTAGCTATCTGTACTTAACCATATAACCATATAACAATTACAGCTCGGAAACAGGCCTTCTCGGCCCTTCCAGTCCGTGCCGACCATTCATTTTCCCCCAGTCCAATCTACCTGCACTCAGACCATACCCCTCCATTCCCTTCCCATCCTATATCTTGCTGGGAGATGAAATATTTCTTCTCATGATTCACTGCTTTTTCACATGCTTTGCAGTTGTCTGTAGAGAATATATCACTCCCGTACACTCTCACCAAATCGTTCAGTGTTTTACAAGGCGTTGACTTGAGACATTTTAGGCAGTTTGACGCTTGCAAGGGTAGATCTTACAGGAGCGGGGATGCAGACCTCTACAGGCAGGCCAAGTACAAGCTGAGAAGAGGAATCAGAGCTGCCAAGGAAAGGTACTCTGAGGAGTTGAGTTCTCAGTTAATGACTCTTCTTCAGTTTGGAAGGGCTTGCAAGAAATGACCAGCTCCAAGAGGAAAAGCCCCCGCTCTTTGGACAATCGTCAGCTGACCAACAACCTGAACGAGTTCTACTGAAGGTTCGATAAACAGAAACTTAACCCCGGTATCCCCTCCCCAACCACCATGTCACGCCTACTCACAGCCTGACTACAGTTTGAAAAGGTAGACAGAAATGCTGGAGTAACTCAGCGGGTGTGGCAGCATCTATAGAGCGAAGGAAATTGGCAACGTTTCGGGCCAAAACCCTTCGTCACAGCCCGAAACGTTGCTGCACCCGCTGAGTTTCTCCAGCACTTTTGTCTACCTTCGATTTTGCAGCATCTGCAGTTCCTTTTTAAACACTCCAGTTTGAAAAGACTGGATCCTTCCCCTCGCACCCCTCTCCAATCACCACTTAACACCACTTACAGCCTGACTGCAAAAGACTGCGGTCTCGTCCACTCCCCACGAATTATGGTGGCTCCCCAGTGGTGGAAATTCTCTTGTAGGTTACTTTAACACGGCAAAAAAAGGCTGATTTAGGCACTCGATCGTGAAAAAGGCATTATCTTGCTGAAATCATCAAAAAAGGTACATGGCACTTATGGCCAAATCCTGGCTCAACGACACAAGGAAAAATGGATGGGAGGAGGTCCTGCTTCTCTCCCACTGAAGTGCGTGATAACATTTTGGGTTTGAAACAGAGAGTGTTGCAGAATTAGATCTTAAACACCACACTGGGGTCGTAACACTTGGAGTATTGTGTTCAGCTTTGGTCATAATGCTACAAGCAGGATGCTGTCAAGCTGGAAAGGGGGCAGAGAAGATTCACGAGGAAGTTATTAATACTCAAGGCCCTGAGCTATAGGGAGAGGTTGAGCAGGCTGGGACTTTATTCCTTGGAGCACAGGAGGATGAGGGGTGATCTTATAGAGAGGTTTAAAATCATGAGGGGAATGAGTTGGGTAAATGCACAGTCTTTCCCCTGAGGACATGGGTCCAAGGTGAGGGGGCAAAGATTTAATAGGCAATCGTTCCACACAGATTGGGTGTGTGGAACAAGCTGCCAGAGGAGGTAGTTGAGGCTGGGACTATAACTTTTCAAACCCACTTGGTCAGGTACACGGGTAGGAAAGTATTAGAGTGATATGGACCAAACGCAGGCAATGGGACTAGTGTTGATGGGGCATGTTGGCCGGCATGAATGGGTTGGGCTGAAAGCCTGTTTCCGTGCTGTGTGACTCTATGCCTCCTGGATATTATTTTCAGTTGTGGGGCGTGTCCACAATTTGCCTGTTTGTGGGAGTCTCCCCCACGGACTGGACCAGCGAGTGATCTACTGCCTGCCCACCTACCTTGATATGATGGTCAGCACATTTAGCGGCTGTGCCAGCGTTGTTTACGGGAGGAAGCAGGAGTCGCCCAGCGCTGGGCACGTCACTGGCAACGTCAGGCAGTGGGGAGAGGCAGGCACTGCCACGTATTACCTCCCAGCTGCTGGCCTGTTGTTTCTCCACAACGGTTCCCTTAACCAGCTCACACGTGACTTCCTCAGCAGATTCCAGTCAAACCGGTCCATCCTGACCTGAGGTGTAGATCCGGTTGGACTGCCTCGCCCGGCCCGCTGGAACCCAGGCTGCCGACCCTGGACTCTTGCTGCGTCTCCGCTGCCGCTGCCCTGTACACTGCTCTCCCACTGGAGGCAGGGACCTCACCCCCCTCCCAACCCCGAGGGGGGCACAGGATGGCCAGTGATCCCCCACCTTTCATCTCAGCAACAACCTTGTCCCACTGCTGGGGCAGGTCTGGTGCCCCACCCTCCATGTATTCCTCCATCTGCCGCTCCGCCACAGACCATTCAGCCCCTCTATTTGCTGCAGATAGCAACCGTGTTGACCCATCTGTGGAGTCCCCCTTGCTGACCTCCAACCTGTGACCCTACCCCTGACCTGTAACTCTGATCCGCGACCTGTGACCCTGCCCCCCCCCCACCTCCCCCACCTCAGGCTGCCCTCTCTCACTGTGGGTGGGACGGGTGAGGCCGGAGGTAAATCTCACCCGGATCGGGAATCCCGACTCAATCACCGGGAAATGATGGTGAAGGTAAATGCGAGCCGCAGATTGTTACAGCACGGATGGATTGGGCCGAAGGGCCTGCTTTCATGCTGCATGGCTCTATCCAAGCAAGTCCCAGATGCCCGTGCTTGGCCCATATCCCTCTAATCCTATCCTATCCTTGTACCTGTCCAAGTGTCTTTCAAATGTTGATATTGTATCTGCCCCAACTATCTCCTCCTACAGCTTGTTCCTCTGTGTGTTAAAGTTACCCCTCAGGTTCCTATTAAATCTTCCCCCCCGCACCTTAAAGCTCTGTCCCTCGGTTCTTGTTACCCCTACGCTGTGCAAAAGACTCTGTGCATTCACCGTATTAACGACACAGAATGCTATAAATGGTTCTGATCTAATCTTTATTTCTGAAGCAGGGCAGGGGTGACAACTAATGATTGGACAGTCGGGGAGGGCAAGTGTTGGGAGGGGGGTGGGGGGGAGGGGACATGGTTAATGAGGGAAGGGTTCGGTCCCACAGTCACACCCCACTCCACAGCTGGGATGTGAGGGTGGAGCAGACAGCAAGGGTGGAAGACGGAGGGGGGGGGGGGGGAGGGGACCTGAATGGTGGCAGTGAGGCCTGTGGGGGTATTGGAGGGGAAAGGGGTCATCATGGGGGTAGAATCTACACACAGACTGGCCGAAGGTTGATGAGAGAGCCTTTTTTCCCTGAGTGGAAATGACAAATCAGTCCTGGTTTAATATGGCTACTTGTACCGAGATGCAGTGAGCAATGTTGTTTTGCATGCTGTCCAGCCTGTCAGATGTACCATACAGCAGTACAGCATGTACTCGGCAGAAAGCAAACAGATTGCAGAGTATCATGTCAGCCAGAGCGAAGTGAAGATTGAAAAATCCAAAGGCTGCACCGAGGTAGATTGGGAGAATGGGAATACTGGTGGAGATGTGTTTAAAATGAATGAAAGTTTATAGGAGACCTATCAATGTTCTCCAGAGATGCTGCTCAACCCACATGGTGTCTTTTTAAAAAATTCATAAGGTCATAAGTGTTAGGAGTAGAATTAGGCCATTCGGCCCATCAAGTCTACTCCGCCATTCAATCATGACTGATCTATCTTTCCCTCCCAACACCATTCTCCTGCCTTCTCTCCATAACCGAAAACACCCGTACTAATCAAGAATCTATCCATCTCTGCCATAAAAAATATCCACAGACCTGGCCTCTACCGCCTTCTGTGACAAAGAATTCCATAGATTCAACACCCTCTGATTAAAGAAATGTCTCCTCATCTCCTTCCAAAAAGTACGTCCTTTAATTCAGAGGCTATGACCTCTAGTCCTGGACTCTCCCACTAGCGGAAACATCCTCTCCACATCCAGGAGATGTGCGGTGCAAGTTTTTTTACACAGAGGGTTTTGGGGGCCTGGAACCTGCTGCCAGAGGGTGGTGGTGGAGGCAGATACGACAGTGGTGTTTAAGAGGCTCTTGGACAGGCATATGGAAGTGCAAAGTATTGAGGGATGTGGATCATGTGCCGGCAGATGAGATCAATTTACCATGGCATCACGTTTGGCACGGACATGGTGGGCCGAGGGGTCTGTTCCTCCATTTTGCTGGTCTATGTTCTGAAGCAAAGTCCAAGCAAGGTGGTCAAGTCAGTTTCGCAGAGTGTGTGAGCATTTCCAGATCAATGCAGATGCCGACTAGGAACTGGTCCTGGCCACAGGAAAGGGTTAATAATATGCGGCTGGGAAGAGTGACTGGAATGGGATGGAATGTGATGGAAAGTTGGAAAGAGATCTTGTGAATGGAGCCAGGATTTCACAATGAGCTGGGAGAAGCGAGGGGAGGGGGGAGGGTGGAGGGGAGGGGGGAGGGGTGGAGGGTGGGGGTGGGTGAGGGTGGGAGGGGTGGGGAGAGGGGTGAGGGGAGGTTTTGGGGGTGGGGAATGAGGGGAGGGGGAGAAGGGGTGAGGGTGGTGTGAGGGGAGGGGCTGGGGTGAGGGGAGGGGTTGGGGGGTGAGGGGAGGGGGTGAGGGGAGGGGGTGAGGGGTGGGGAGGGGTGAGTGTACTGGTTGGGGCAGTGGGGGGAGGGGTTGGGTGGAGGGGGTGAGGGGAGGGGGTTTGCAGTGAGGTGAGTGGAGGTGGGGGGAGAGGTGCAGAGGGGGGTTGTGGGAGACGGGGCCCTACATTCGAGGGGGGGGGGGGGGTGTGACGGTGCCAAACAGGCCTGTCAGAGATGTCCATGGACTGTGACAACACATCCCTTGCAACGCAGCAAGGAGGTTCATGTCCGTGGTCAGAGGGGAGGTTCCAGACGATGAATCCCAGCCACAGGCTGCTGGCATTGCCAGGAAGAGCAACTGGGACAGGGACCAGGTCCCATTCAGAAGAGGAGGCGGGATGGATGAAGGGGGGGGGGGGGGGGGGGGACCAGGGGAAGGCCAGTGAAGGGGGATGTGGGCCCCGTGGAGGGGGAACTGATAATGGGGAACAAGATGGTGATATAGGGAAATATGGAACAAATGAATAAAATATATGCAAATATAAGATTGTCCAGGTGTTCCAGTGCAGGGTGGAGAGCCAATGAGATTGCACCCTCTTACCATCGTTATCATCATTACTCTTTTGCATATCATTACTCATTCATTTGTTCTATATATCTCTACATCACCGTCTATATATCTAATTTCCCTTTTCCCTGACATCAGTCTGAAGAAGGGTCTTGACCCGAAACGTCACCCATTCCTTCTCTCCAGAGATGCTGCCTGTCCCACTGAGTTACTCCAGCATTTTGTGTCTATCTTTGGTTTAAACCAGCATCTGCAGTTCATACAAAAGGAGAACAAGGCACTGGGTGAGGCCGCAGAGCTCTGTGGAGGCTGGCTCCCATGTACATGAGGGAGGGGGTTGGTGTTATTGACGGGAGGGGTTCGTGAAACACCAAGTGTTGGACTCAGCGACTGTTTCACCAAACACGTGCTCAGTCCGCCAAGGCCTGCTGCATCTCCCGGTTGCTAACCATTTTAACTCCCCCTCCCATTCCCACACTGACCTTTCTGTCTGGGGCCTCCTCTATTGTCAGTGTGAGGCCACACACAAACCAGAGGAACCGCACTTCACATTTTGCTTGGGCAACTTACAACCCAGCAGCATGAATGCTGAATTCTCCAATTTTAGATAACACTTGCCGCCCCCTCCCCTCCTCCTCCCCGCCAACCCGCCCCTTCCCAACCCTGGGACGCATCCATTTTGCCCACCATCCCACCTCCCCTCACCACCCCCTCCTGTCCCCTTCCACCTATCTCACTCCACTGGCTTTACATGTCACTTCACTCCTAATCCAACATCCTTTTGTCTCTTTATCGCCTCCAGCCTTTGCCACTTACTCCACCCATCTGCCAATCACCTCCTCACCTGTGTCCACCTATCACTCACCAGACTTTGCCTCACCCTCACCTTTCCTTTCTAGCACCCCCCCCCCCCCCCCACTCCATCAGTCTGATGAAGGGTCCCAACCCTAAATGTGACCTGTCCATTCCCTCCATAGATGCCGCCTGACCTGTGTTCCTCCAGCACTTTGTGGATTCCAGCACCTGCAGTTCCTTGTGTCTC
The DNA here is from genome assembly GCA_963514005.1 of Raja brachyura. Next base: position 28,034,288 of record OY740788.1, read on the forward strand.
CCAGAGCTCTGTGCTCAGCTTTGGTCACCCTGCTCTAGGAGAGATGCTATTGAGCTGGAACGAGTGCAGGGAACATTTATCAGGATTTGGCCTGGAATTTTGCCAACTGTGGCTGGGCTTGAATGCCATCACCTTCTACAAGGTGAAATCAGGGGATAACTCAAGCGACAGCAAAGCAGCACTCCCTGACAAGCTCAATGCATTCTACGCACGCTTTGATAAGGAGAACACTGATGTGCCTTCCTGAGCCCCCATACAGTCTTACATGGCATTACAGTACAGTACAGATGGTATTACAATCAGTTACAGAGGCCGACGTCAGAAGATCCTTCAGGGGGGTGAACCCTCGGAAAGCATCTGGACCTGATGGTATACCCGGTCGAATTCTCAAAACCTGTGCAGACCAAATAGCTGGAATTATTGTGGACATTTTCAACCTCACTACTGAGCTCTGAGGTTCCCACCTGCTTTAAGAGGGCATCAATAATAGTCCACGAAGAGTAAGGTGATGTGCCTCAATGACTATCAACCAGTGGCACTAACGTCCGTGGTCATGAAGTGCTTTGAAAGGTTGGTTATGGTGCATGTCAACTCCTACCTCAACAAGAACCTCGACCCAATACAGATCACCTACCGCCACAACAGGCCAATGGAGGATGCGATCTCACTGGCCCTCCGCTCTGCACTGGACCACTTGGACAAAAAAACACATATGTCAAGCTGTTGGACACTGCCCGGTCCATCACGGGTACTGACCTCCCCACCATCGAAGGGATCTACAGGAGGTGCTGCCTCAAAAAGGCAGCCAGCATCATCGGAGACCCACTCCACCCTGGCCAGTCTCTCATCTCGCTGCTACCATCGGGAAGAAGATACAGGAGCCTGAAAACCCTAACCTCTTGAACTCTGCACAACACAGACCTCAGCAACTGTGATCTTCTATGGACCGTGTCTTTGCACTACTGACCTTAGTTTTGCACTATAATAGTCTGGTTATGTAGCTTTACTGATTATTAATTTGTTGTGATATTGATTATTGTATATTCACCTGTGTTATTCATCATGCTCTTCAACATTGCACAGTACTGACCCGAATTATGTACGATGGGCTGTTTCTAGTTGCACTGAGGGCTTCAGGCTTCTTTGAAACTAGTGTTGGGGTTATTAATTTAGAACATTTGTGTTTATTCCACAGAATATTATCTATGTGCATTGTACAGGCCTATTATGCTGCAAGTAAGAATTTCATTGTTCTATTTGTCAGTTGAGGGCCTGAGCTACAGGGAGAGGTTGGACAGGGGAGGGCTTAATTCCTTGAAGTGCAGGAGGATGAGGGGTGATCGTGATAACAACATCAATAATGACAATTAAAAGACACTTGAACAGGTACATGGATACCAGCTCTCTCAGGCTCCTCTTCTTACTTACCCTTGGACCATCAACCCACAGATGAGCATCAGGCCATCATTTTGCAGACTAACTGATTTTATCACTTCTAGCTCTCTGTCCCCCACAGCCTCCAATCGTATTGTTCCACAGCCCCGCACGGGAGCAATACCTTCTCCACAAAATCCATAAACACAACTGCCCTGGCAGACCCATTGTTTCTGCCTGCTCCTGTCCCACGGAATCTATTCCCACGTACCTCGACCACATCCCACCCCCCTTGGTCCAATCCCTCACTATCTATGTCCAAGAGACCTCACTCCTCAATGACTTTCGTTTTCCAGGCCCCCACTCCCTCATCTTTACTATGGATATTCAGTCACTACAGCTCCATCCCCCACCAGGAAGGTCTTAAAGCCCTCCGCTTCTTCCCCGACCACAGAACCAGCCAATTTCACTCAACCAACACTCTCCTCTGCCTAGCAGAGCTGGTCTTACTCTCCTCCTTAAACTCCTCCCACTTTCTCCAAATCCAAAGCGTAGCTATGGGCACCAACATGGGTCCCAGCTGTGCCTGCCTCATTGTGGGGTACATTGAGCAATCCCTGTTCCAGGCGTACACTGGCCCTATCTCTGAACTCTATCTCGGTTATATTGACAACTGCATCGGTGCTTACCTCCTGCACCCATACATTACTTCATTTTCGCACTAATTTCCATCCCGCACTCAAATTCACTTGGATCATCTCTGACATCTCACTACTGTTTCTTGAGATCACCGTCTCCATCACAGGAGATAGACTGTCGACCGACATCTGTTATAAACCTACTGAGTCCTTCCATCCTGCTCCCCTGCTCTTTCCCCATAGGAGATGCAACACCTGTCCTTTTACCTCCCCCCTAGACTCGATCCAAGGACCCCGACAGCCCTTTCAGGTGAGGCAGCGGTTCACTTGCACCTCCTCCAACCTCATCTGCTGTAAATATGAAGGTGATCGATGAGGGTACTCCCCCCCGCAGTCCCGGGTCCCTCCACCTCATCCGGACTCATAGATCCGAGGCTCTATAAGGCGCTGGTCAGGCCGCATTTGGAGTACTGTGATCAAACTTTGGCCCCATATCTGAGGAAGGATGTGCTGGCTCTGGAGAGGGTCCAGAGGAGGTTTACAAGAATTATTCCAGGAACAAGTGGATTAGCTTATGATGAGCGTCTGTCGGCACTGGGCCTGTACTCGCTGGAGTTTAGAAGGTTGAGGGGGGGGGGCCTCATTGAAACACAGAATAATGAAAGGCATAGATAGAGTGGATGTGGAGAGGATGTTTCCACTGGTGGGAGAGTCTAGGACCAGAGATCATAGCCTCAGAATTAAAGTGCGCTCTTTTAGAAAGGTAAGGAGGAATTTCTTTAGTCAGTGGGTAATTAATCTGTGGGACTCATGGCCAGAGAGGGCTGTGGAGGCCAAGTCAGTGGATATTGTTAAGGCAAAGACAGACAAATTCGTGATTTGAACGGGTGTCAAGGGTTATGGGGAGGAGGCAAGAAAATAGGATTAGGAGGCAGAGATCAGCCGTGATTGAATGGCTGAATGGACTTGATGGGCCAAACGGCCTGATTCTACTCCTATAACGTGCGTTGGATGGGGGGAGGGCATCTGTGTGCCTCTCTCGCTGCTTGCTGCAGTCACTTCCTGAGCTGTTTTTGCACAAATTTAATTAAACGCACACTCGGGAGGGTGCGGTCAGTCTGGCACAGCGAGCCGCCACATCCGGCCTCGCTTCCACACGCTCACATCACTGAGAGAGAGACCCTCGACTGGGAGAGAGGGAGGGGAGAGAGAGAAAGAGAGAGAGGGAGAGAGGGAGAGGGACCCTCAACTGGGAGAGAGGGAGGAGGAGAGAGAGAGAGAGACCCTCGACTGGGAGAGAGGGAGGGGGAGAGGGAGGGAGAAAGAGAGGGAGAGAGAGAGAGGAAGGGGGAGACGGTCAACACAGACAGATCCTCAGCACCGAGATACCCTCGACAAAGAAACTCATCTGCCCCCCACTCCGGGTAAGTCTGTGTGTGTGGAGTATTGGGGGAGGGTGAGGGAGGATGAGACGGGGGGAGGGAAGGGGAGGGTGTGGGGGGGGGGGGGTCTGAAGTACATCTCACCCCAGCGAGTGGGTGAGAGGGAGACGGGTCAGAAGGGGAGCGGTGGGAGGCAGGGGGAGGGTGTGAGGGGGTTTCAGTGCGAGGTGCGGGTGGGTGGATGAGTGAGGGGGCAACAATGCGGTTGCTGGGCGGATGTTGTTGGCAGAAGGATGGGTTAGGGGCTTGGAACAGTTGCCCCAACTACGAGCTCTGGATCTTCCTCCCCACTTCTGCCCCCTCCCCACCTCTCTCTCTCCCCCCCCTCCCCACCCCTCTCTCTCTCCCCCTCCCCACCCCTCTCTCTCTCCCCCTCCCCACCCCTCTCTCTCTCCCCCTCCCCACCCCTCTCTCTCTCTCTCTCTCCTTTCTCCTCCTCCTGCCTGTACCCTAAACTCCAGAATTCCTCCACCTACCCCTCCCCATCTCCCCTCCACTTCAGCTGTCGCAAACTCTCCCCTATCCATCCCTGCCTCTCTATGTCTCACCCTCCCTGTCTCTCTCTCTCTCCCCCTCCCTGTCTCTCTCTCTCCCCCTGTCTCTCTCTCTCTCCCCCTCTGTCTCTCTCTCTCTCTCCCTGCCTCACTCTCTCTCCCCCTCTCTGCCTCTCTCTCCCCCCCCTGTCTCTCTCTCTCCCCCCCGTCTCTCTCTCTCTCTCCCCCTCTGTCTCTCTCTCTCTCCCTGCCTCACTCTCTCTCCCCCTCTCTGCCTCTCTCTCTCTCTCTCCCCTCCCTGTCTCTCTCTCTCTCCCTGCCTCACTCTCTCTCCCCCTCTCTGCATCTCTCTCTCTCCCCCTGCCTGTCTCTCTCTCTCCCCCCCTCCCTCTCAGACCTTGGGCTCTTTCTCTCCCTTGCTGCACCTCAGAGTCGTGCAGCATAGAAACAGGCCCTTCAGCCCACCACGTCTACCTATACTAATCCTACTTGCCTGCGTTAATCCTATATCCCTCCCTGCCCTGCTCATTCATTCAGCATCTGTCCAGATACCTCTCCACTGTTGTTATTGTTCCTGCCTCCACCATCTGTGGCAGCTCGTTCCACATCCTAACTCCTCTGTGTGAAACATGTACCTCCCACATCATTTAAACTTTAACGCTAGGCCATTACTCTGGGAAACAGACACTGGTTAGCTACCCTATCTGTGCCTCTCAGGATTTTGTAAACCTCTATAATGTCAGCCCTGAACTTCCTGCGCTCCAGTGAGAACAGTCCCAGTATATCCAATCTCTCCACATAGCTTAACCCCATGAATCCAGGAAGCTTCCTTGTGAATCCTTTCTGCCCAAACCGCCGGCTTCATGGCACCATTCCACAGCAGGGTGACCAAGTCTGCGCACCGCACCCCAGGGTGAGGTACATGTGCTCTTGAAAGAACACTGGCTGGGGGAGGGGCAGGACTGGCAGCTCGATGTTCTGGGCTACGGACATGTCTTTCATTCATTTGTTCCATATCTCTCTGCATCACCATCTATTTCTCTCGATTCCCTCTCCCCTGACTCTCGGTCTGAAAAATGGTCTCAACTCAAAACGTCACCCATTCCTTCTCTCCAGAGATGCTGCCTGACCAGCTGACATACTCAAATTTTTCATGTCTCTCTTTGGTTTATAGACATTAGACAATAGACAATAGGTGAAGGAGGCCATTTGGCCCTTCGAGCCAGCACCGCAATTCACTGTGATCATGGCTGATCATCCGCAGTCAGTACCCCGGTCCTGCCTTCTCCCCATACCCCTTGAGTACACTATCTTTAAGAGCTCCATCTAACTATCTCTTGAAAGCATCCAGAGAATTGGCCTCCACTGCCTTCTGAGGCAGAGAATTACACAGACTCACAACTCTCTGGGTGGAAAAGTTTCTCCTCATCTCCGTTCTAAGTGGCCTACCCCTTATTCTTAAACCAGCATTGCAGTTCCTTCCTACACGTTGAGTTCAGGAGTTGGGTCATGGTGTTATTGGTGAAACCACACTTGGAGCAGCTCCAGCCCAGTCACGGGAAGGATGTGATTAAGCTGGAAATGGTACAGAAGAGATTCACAGTGATGTTAACTGGGACAGGAAGGCAAGAATTATAGTGAGCGACTGGATAAGCTGGATCTTTTAGCCTGGAGCGTAGGAGGCTGAGAAGCGATCTCATAGCGGTTTATAAAGTCACGAGGGCGTAGACAGGGTGGATGGTGACAGTACTGTCCCCAGGGCAGGGGAATCTAGTACACGAGGATAGAGGTTTAGGGTGAGAGGGGGAGGTGGGTGGGTCAGAGGAAGAGGCATCATCCATGGCGGGAAATGCAGGGTTGGGAGAGGGAGGGGTGAGGTGAGGATGAGGGGAGGGGGTAGGGGAGCGGATGAGTGAGGATGAGGGGATGGGATGAGGGGATGTGTAGGGGTGAGGTGAGGATGAGGGGAGGGGGTAGGGGAGCGGATGAGTGAGGATGAGGGGATGGGATGAGGGGATGTGTAGGGGTGGGGTGAGGATGAGGGGAGGGGGTAGGGGAGCGGATGAGTGAGGATGAGGGGATGGGATGAGGGGATGTGTAGGGGTGAGGTGAGGATGAGGGGAGGGGGTAGGGGAGCGGATGAGTGAGGATGAGGGGATGGGATGAGGGGATGTGTAGGGGTGGGGTGAGGATGAGGGGAGGGGGTAGGGGAGCGGTGAGTGAGGATGAGGGGATGGGATGAGGGGTGTGTAGGGGAGGACTGGGGAGAAAGATGAGGGGTGGGGATGGGTAGGGTGGAGGTGAGGGACATTGGGTCGGGGCGGTTAGGGGGGAGCCCATGAGGGTGGGGAGGGGAGAATGGGTGGGGTGGGGGTTGGGTGTGGCTGAGGTAGACAGGGCGGGCGGGGAGTAAACATGAGGGGGGGGGGCGTGAGGGCCGGGGTCGGAGCGTTGCCAGTGAGGCGGGAACACCCCCTCTCGGGCTGCTGTTGTCTCCCGGCCGCTGGTGTTACCGACTCCCTGCCTCCCGCGGGGCCGCGGCCAGTGGAAATAACTAAAAATGTCTCGGGATGGAAACAAAACAGCGGCGGTAAACAGGCGGGGGGGCCGCCGGCGCCGCTCTCCCGGGACCCGCTCCTTCCATTGTGTCAGTGGGCGCCTCCGGCACACAGGGGACCTCCTCTCCTCCTCCATGCCTCCTCCCCTCCCCTCCTCTCCCCACACGTACCCTCCCCTCCCTTCCCCTCCCCTCCCGTCTCCTCCTCTCCTCACCCCTCCCCTCCCGCCCCCCTCCTCCCCTCCACTCCCCTCCCCACCCCTCTCCTCCCCGCCTCTCGCCTTTCTCACTCCCCTCCCCTCCCCTCCCGTCCCCTCTCCTCCACCTCCCTTCCTCATCCCTCCTCCCCTCTCCACCCCTCCCCTCCCGTCCCCTCTCCTCCACCTCCCCTCTCCTCCTCCTCCCCGCCCTCT
>OY740788.1:28041405-28056405 GCA_963514005.1 Raja brachyura
CCTCCTCCCCCTCTCCTCCTCCCCCTCTCCTCCTCCCCCTCTCCTCCTCCCCCTCTCCTCCTCCCCCTCTCCTCCTCCCCCTCTCCTCCTCCCCCTCTCCTCCTCCCCCTCTCCTCCTCCCCCTCTCCTCCCCCCCTCTCCCCCCCCTCTCCCCCCCCCTCTCTCCCCCCCCCTCTCTCCCCCCCCCTCTCTCCCCCCCCCTCTCTCCCCCCCCCTCTCTCCCCCCCTCTCTCCCCCCCCCTCTCTCCCCCCCCCCCTCTCTCCCCCCCCCTCTCTCTCCCCCCCCCCCTCTCCCCCCCCCTCTCGCAATGGGTCAGGGTAGTAGGGAGGGGAGAGGGGTTATGGAGGGTGTGAGGGAGAGACTGTGGGTAGGGAGTCACTGAGGGTAGGGGGAAGAACAGGTGAGGGAGTGGAGGAAGAGAGGGGAGAAGAGGGAGGGTGAAGAGGAGGGGGAGTGAGTGTTGGGGGATGAGGGAAATCAGCCCTGCCTGTGCAGTTGGGGGCTATGGATGAGTTGTGGAATATTGCATTGGGGAAACGAGGCCCAACGGGACCCGCTAGGTCTAGTCTATATAATTAAAAGTCTAAACTTGACCACTTCCTGTTTGCACACTATATTGATTTTAGAAAAAATGCTACCACTTACTGCTGTGATTTGTGGCCATCTTACTCAGAGTCCCCCTCCGCTCACCAGGTGCGGAGGATTTTTCCCATAGATGAAAACTAAAATAGTTATTAGTGTTTAGAAAATGTTGAGATTCTCTCTCCTGTCAATCATGCCATGAAGGCCACGCCCCTTCTGGTGGGAGCCCCCAGAAGTGTCTCTGTGACTCAGTCTCTGCAAGATGGGGGAGGGAGAGATCACAACACTATCTGAACTGTGAATCAACTGAACACACTGAATGTCTACTGAACGTTGATTATGGTTTGTATGTGATTTTTGTGGTGTTTTGTGGTGTTTTATGTGGCTTTATGGAGGTTTTATGGTGGTTTCACCCTGCTTGAATTGGTACGAAACTGCGTTAGAATTTGGTGGCCTTGCACCCTGCATGAAATGGTATGAAACTGCATTTGAATTTGGTGGCCTTGCACCCTGCATGAAATGGTATGAAACTGCGCTTGAATTTGGTGGCCTTGCACCCTGCTTGAAATGGGATGAAACTGCACGTGAATTTGGTGGTCTTGCACGCTGCTTAAAATGGTATGAAACGGCACTTGAATCTTGATGCCTTGCACCCAGCTTGAAATGGTATGAAACTGCACTTGAATTTGGTGGCCTTACACCCTCCTGGAAGTGGTATGAAACTGCACTTTAATTTGGTGGCCTTGCACCCTGTTTGAAATGGTATGAAACTGTACTTGAATTAAGTGGACTTGCATCCTGCTTGAGATGGTATGAAACTGCACTTGAATTTGGTGGTCCTGCACCCTGCTTGAACTGGTATGAAACTGCACTTGAATTTGGTGGTCTTGCACCCTGCTTGAAATGGTATGAAACTGCATTCATATTTGGTGGCCTTGCACCCTGCTTGAACTGGTATGAAACTGCATTTGAATTTGGTGGTCTTGCAACCTGCTTGAAAAGGAATGAAACTGCCCTTGAATATGGTGGCCTTGGGCCCTGCTTGAAATGGTATGAAACTGCACTTGAATTTGGTGGCCTTGCACCCGGTTTGAAATGGTAAAACTGAACATGAATTTGTTGGCCATGCACCCTCCTTGAAATGGTATGAAACTGCACTTGAATATGGTGGCCTTGGACCCTGCTTGAAATGATATCAAACTGCACTTGAATTTGGTGGCCCAGCACCCACCTTGAAGTGGTATGAAACTGCATTTGAATTTGGTGGCTTTGCACCCTGCTTGGAGGGGTGTGAAACTGCACTTGATTTAGTTGTCCTTGCACAATGCTTGAAATGGTATGAAACTGCACTTGAATTTGTTGTCCTTGCACAATGCTTGAAATGGTATGAAACTTAACTAGAATTTGGTGGCCTTGCACGCTGCTTGAAATGGAATGAAACTGCAATTGAATTTGGTGGCCTTGCATCCTGCTTGAAATGGCATGAAACTGCACTTGAATTTGGTGGCCTTTCATCCTGTTTGAAATGGTATGAAACTGCTCAAATTTGGTAGCCTTGCACCCTGCTTGAAATGGTATGAAATTGCACCTGAATTTGGTGGCATTGCACCCTGCTTGAAATGGTATGAAACTGCACCTGAATCTGCTGGCCTTACACCCTGCTTGAAATGGTATTAAACTGCACCTGAATTTGGTGGCCTTACACCCTGCTTGAAATGGTACGAAACTGCACTTGAATTTGCTGGCCTTGCACCCTCCTTGAGATGGTATGAAAGTGCACTTGAATTTGGTGGCCTTGCACCCTGCTTGAAATGGTATGAAACTGCACTTGAATTTGGTGGCCTTGCACACTGCTTAAAATGGTATGAAACTGAACTTGAATTTGGTGGCCTTTCATCCTGTTTGAAATGGTATGAAACTGCACAAATTTGGTAGCCTTGCACCCTGCTTGAAATGGTATGAAACTGGACTTGAATTTGGTGGCCTTGCACCCTCTTTGAAGTGGTATAACCATATAACAATTACAGCACAGAAACAGACCTTCTCAGCCCTTCCAGTCCGTGCCGACCATTTATTTTCCCCTAGTTCCATCTACCTGCACTCAGACCATACCCTTCCATTCCCTTCCCGTCCATATACCTATCCACTTTACTTTTAAATGTTAAAATCGATCCTGCCTCCACCACTTCTGCTGGCAGATCATTCCACACAGCCACCACTCTCTGAGTAAAGACGTTCCCCCTCATGTTACCCCTAAACTTCTGTCCCTTAATTCTCATGTCATGCCCACTTGTTTGAATCTTCCCTACCCTCAATGGGAAAAGCTTATCCACGTGAACTGTCTATCCCTTTCATCATTTTAAAGACCTCAATCAAGTCCCCCCCCCTTAACCTTCTGCACTCCAAAGAATAAAGACCTAACTTGTTCAACCGTTCTCTGTAACTTAGTTGCTGGAACCCAGGCAACATTCTAGTAAATCTCCTCTGTACTCTCTCTATTTTGTTGACATCCTTCCTATAATTAGGCGACCAACATTGTACACCATACTCCAGAATTGGTCTCACCAATGCCTTGTACAATTTTAACATTACTTCCTACTCCTATATTCAATGCTCTGATTTATAAAGGCCAGCACACCAAAAGCTTTCTTTACCACCCTATCTACATGCGATTCCACCTTCAGGGAACTATGCACAGTTATTCCTAGATCCCTCTGTTCCACAGCATTCCTCAATTCCCTACCATTTACCTTGTACGTCCTATTTTGATTTGTCCTGCCAAGATGTAGCACCTCACACTTATCAGCATTAAATTCCATCTGCCATCTTTCAGCCCACTCTTCCAAATGGCCCAAATCTCTCTGTAGACTTTGAAAATCTACTTCATTATCCACCTATCTTAGTATCATCTGCATACTTACTTATCCAATTTTCCCCCCAATCATCTAGATCATTGATGTACATGACAAACAACAGTGGACCCTACAGAGATCCCTGAGGCACCCCACTGGTCACCGGCTTCCAACCTGACAAACAGCCATCCACCATTACTCTCTGACATCTCCCATTCAGCCACCGTTGAATCCACCTTGCTACTCCGCTGTTAACACGCATAGATTGAACCTTCTTAACCAACCTTCCATGGGGAACCTTGTCAAAGGCCTTACTGAAATCCATATAGACAACATCCACTACTTTACCCTCATCAATTTCGCTAGTAACCTCTTCAAAAATTCAAGAAGGTTTGTCAAACATGACCTTCCAAGCACAAATCCATGTTGACTGTTCTTGATCAGACCCTGTTTATCCAGATGCTTATATATATTATCTCTAAGTATCCTTTCCATTAATTTGCCCACCACTGACATCAAACTAACAGGTCTATAATTGCTAGGTTTATTCTTTGAACCCTTTTTAAACAATGGAACAACATGCGCAGTACGCCAATCCTCCGGCACTATTCCCGTTTCTAATGGCATTTGAAATATTTCTGTCATAGCTCCTGCTATTTCTACACTCACTTCCCTCAATGTCCTAGGGAATATCCTGTCAGGACCTGGAGACTTATCCACTTTTATATTTTCCAAAAGTGTCAGTACTTCCTCCTCTTTTAATCTCATAGTTTCCATAGCTACTCTAGTTTTATCCCTTCAATATCCTTCTCCTTGTTGAATACTGAAGAAAATAAATTGTTCAATATCTCCCCCATCTCTTTTGGCACTGCAGATAGCTGTCCATTCTGGCTCACTAATGGTCTAATTTTATCCCTCGTTATCCTTTTGCTATTAATATAGCTGTAGAAACCCTTTGGATTTACTTTCACCTTTCTTGCCAAAGCAACCTCATATCTTCTTAGCTTTTCTTATTTCTTTCTTAAGATTCTTTTTACATTCTTTACACTCATCTAGTACCTCATTTACTCCATGCCTCCTATAATTATTGTAGATATCTCTCTTTTTTCAAACCAAGTGTTCAATTTCCCTTGAAAACCATGGCTCTTTCCGATTTTTACTATTTGCTTTCAATCGAACAGCGACATAAAGATTCTGTACTCTTACAATTTCCCCTTTAAATGTCCTCCATTTCTCTTCTACATCCTTCCCATCAAACAAAATGTCCCAATTCACTCCTTTTAAATCATTATGCATTCCCTCAAACTTAGCCTTTCTCCAATCAAGAATTTCAACCCTAGGTCCAGTTCTGACTCTCTCCATAATTATATTGAAACTAATGGTATTGTGATCACTGGTCCCGAAGTGCTCACCAACGCATACCTCCGTCACCTGACCTGCCTCATTTCCTAACAGGAGGTCCAGCACTGTTCCTTCTCTGGTCAATACCTCTATGTATTGCTGCAAAAACTATCCTGCACACTTTTAACAAACTCCAAACCATCCAGCTCATTTACAGAATGTGTTTCCCAGTCTATTTTTGGAAAATTGAAATCTCCCACAATCACTACCTTGTGCTTGCTACTAATATCTGCTATCTCCTTACATATTAGCTCTTCCAATTCTCGCTCCCCATTTGGCGGTCTATAATACACCCCTAAAAGTGTTGCTACACCGTTCCCACTTCTCGGTTCCACCGAAATAGCCTCCCTAGACGAGCACTCTAATCTATCCTGTCAAAGCACTGCTGTAATATCTTCTCTGACAAGCAATGCAACACCTCCACCTCTGGTCCCTCCAATTCTATCACACCTGAAGCAACGAAATCCTGCAATATTTAGTTTCCAATCTCAACCCTCCCGCAACCATGGTAATTTGAAATGGTATGAAACTGCACTTGAATATAGTGGCCTTGGATCCTGCTTGAAATGGTATGAAACTGAACTTGAATTTGGTGGCCTTGCACCCTGTTTGAAATGGTATGAAACTGCACTTGAATTTGGTAGCCTTGCACCTTGGTTGAAATGGTATGAAGCTGCACTTCACTATAGTGGCCTTGGATCCTGCACGAAATGGTATGAAACTGCACTTGAATTTGGTGGCCTTGCACCCTGGTTTAAAAAAAAATAATAATAATTAAATTTATTTATTGGAAGTAAGTACATTGCATTTTAACGTTCCTCTTTACACGTTCCCAGAATTATTAAAACATTCTTTGTACAACTTCCCTTTAGAAAGAAATGAGAAGGAAAGAAGTATCAAAGAGTAAAGAATAGTCTAGTGAGTGTGGTGTAAAAAAAAAAGTGAGAAAGTGAAGCAGAAAGGAGATTCTCACACGCCACGTCGATATATATTTTTTTGTTCTTAATCATTTTTCACTCAAACCCAGAATTTTTAATTTTACGATGTTATTACACCCCATGAATCCACAAGATCAATAAATGGAGACCAACTCATTAAGAATTGGTCTTTTTTTTCTATTAGGAGGAGTCTCATTTCTTCCAAATGGGCCATTTCCAACATATTATCAATCAACATGTTTCACTGATTGCCACAACATCATATTTCTGGTGTCAATCCAGGCTCTAAGTTCATCCACCTTTCTTACAATGCTCCTAGCATTAAAATATACACATTTTAGAAACCCACCATCCCTTATTCTCTGTTTATTATCTTTTTCCTCTTTCTCGCCTACATTTTGGGTCCGAGTGCTTCCCTTCTCTGCCTCTTGCCCCCACCCTGTCCCCTAGCCCCCTCTACCATAGTCCCTCCCCCCAGCCTTTCTAGTTTAAAGTCTCCTTTGCAACTGCATGAAACTGCATTTGAATTTGATGGCCTTGCACCCGGCTTGAAGTGTATGAAACTGCACTTGAATTTGGTGGCCTTGCACCCTGCTTCAAATAGTACGAAACTGCACTTGAAGATGGTGGCCTTGCACCCTGCTTGAAATGGTATGAAACTGCACTTGAATTTGGTGGCCCCCTACTTGAAATGGTATGAAACTGCACTTGAATTTGGTGGCCTTGCACCTAACTTGAAATGGTATGAAACTGCACTTGAATTTGGTGGCCTTGCACCCTGCTTGAAATAGTGTGAAACTGCACCTGAATTTGGTGGCCTTGCACCCTACTTGAAATGGTATGAAACTGCACTTGAATTTGGTGGCCTTGTATCCTGCTTGATGTGATATGAACCTGCACCTGAATTTTGTGGCCTTGCACCCTGCTACAAATGGTATGAAACTGCACTTGAATTTGGTGGCCTTGCACCCTGTTTGAAATGGTATAAAACTGCACTTGATTTTGGTGGGCTTGCACCCTGCTTGAAATGGTATGAAACTGCGCTTGAATTTGGTGGCCTTGCACCCTGCTTGAAATGGTATGAAACTGCACTTGAATTTGGTGGCCTTGCACCCAGCTTGTAATGGTACGAAACTGCACTTGAATTTGGTGGCCTTACACCCTGCATGAAATGATATGAAACTGAACTTGAATTTGGTGGCCTTGCACCCTGTTTGAAATGGTATGAAACTGCACTTGAATTTGGTAGCCTTGCACCTTGTTTGAAATGGTATGAAACTGCACTTGAATATAGTGGCCTTGGATCCTGCTTGAAATGGTATGAAACTGCACTTGAATTTGGTGGCCTTGCACCCTGGTTTTTTTTTTTTTTAATTTTAATTTAATTTATTTATTGGAAGTAAGTACATTGCATTTTAATGGTCCCTCTTTACACATTCCCAGAATTATTAAAACATTCTTTGTACAACTTCTTTTTTTTTAGAAAGAAATGAGAAAGAAAGAAGTATCGAAGAGTAAAGAATAGGCTAGTGAGTGTGGTGTAAAAAAGAAATATGAGAAAGTGAAGCAGAAAGGAGATTCTCACACGCCACAAGTCGATATATATTTTTTGTTCTTAATAATTTTTCACTCAAACCCAGAATTTTTAATTTATCGATGTTATTACACCCCATGAATCCACAAGATCAATAAATGGAGACCAACTCATTAACAATTAGTCTTTTTTTTCTATTAGGAGGAGTCTCATTTCTTCCAAATGGGCTGTTTCCAGCATATTACCAATCAACATTTTGAGTGTTGGTATAGTAGCCTTTTTCCAGAATTTGATTATGAGTTTTTTCGCTATTATTAAACCATAATTAATAAATGAGATTTGGGATACATTTAATTTGTTTCCATCTCCTAATACTCCAAATATAATCATTTCCTTGCATGAAATGGTGTGAAGCTCAACTTGAATTTGGTGGCCTTGTACCCTGTTTGAAATGATATGAAACTGAACTTGAATTTGGTGGCCTTGCACCCTGGTTTTTTTTTGTGTTTTTTTAAATTTAATTTATTTATTAGAAGTAAGTACATTACATTTTAATGGTACATTTTTACAGGTTCCCAGAATTATTAAAACATTCTTTGTACAACTTCCTTTTTTTAGAAAGAAATGAGAAAGAAAGAAGTATCGAAGAGTAAAGAATAGTCTCCTAATACTCTCCTATACTCCAAAGATAATCATTTCCATGCTAGGTTCCATTTTTATCTTAAATAAACTAGTGAATATATCAAATATATCACACCAAAATCTTTGAAGTTTTGTGCAGGAAACGAAAAAATGTGTGACGTTGGCATTTTGAGAAAGGCATTTATCACAGATGGGAGAAATATTTGAATAAAATTTATTCAACCTACTTTTGAATAATATAATCTGTGTAATATTTTAAATTGAATTAAATTATGTCTAGTGTTAATCAAACATATATGTATATATATCAAATACCTCTCCCATGTTTCTTTAGACATTTTTATCATTAAATATTTTTCCCAGTCTTCTCTAATTGCCTCTGTTGATAGCAATTCTCTATTAAGAATACTGTTATATAGATATGATATTAATTTTTGTGAGTCCACCTTAATATTCATTGCTTCTTCCAGTGGGTCAATCATTATATTCTGTAATCTTGGTATATATTTTTTATAAAGTCACATATCTGTAAATATTTCAAGTATTGGTTATTATTCAGATTAAATTTTGATTTTAATTGTTGAAATGATAATAAATTTCCCATTTCATATATGTCACCTATCTTTTTAATTCCCAATCTTTCCCATTGTCTATATGTTTTATCCATAAAGGATGGTTTAAATACCGGATTATTCACTATTGGTGTTAATGATGATAAGCTTCTTAATTTTAAAGTTAATTTTATATGTTTCCAAATTCGAATTATATTGTGTATGATTGGATTCTTCTTATATAATATATTATTCAATTTATCGGGGAGAAGAGGATCGCTCCTAAATCGTAAGGAAAACAACCCTCTTTCTCCATTCTTATCCATTCCATCTGTTGAGAATGACAATCCAACCAATAAATAATATTATTAATATGCACTGCCCAATAATAATATAAAAAATTAGGCAGTGCAAGTCCCCCTACATCTTTAGGTTTACACAAATGATTTATTTTAATTCTATGTGCTTTGTAGTCCCATATAAAATTAGTAATATTAGAGTCTAGTTTAAAAAATATATATTTTGGTATATATATTGGTATGGATTGAAATAAATATATTATTTGTGGTAGCACTATCATTTTTATAGCATTTATTCTGCTAATTAATGATAGTGGTAGCGTTTTCCAAAATTTAATCAGAGTGTTCAATTTATTTAACAAAGGACTAAAATTAGCGTTAAATAATGATTTATATCTTCTGGTAACTTGAATACCTAAATATTTAAATTTTTCTGTTGCAATTTTAAATGGAAATTTTAATAGATGATTCGCTTTCTGGGGCTGTAATGACATAATTTCACTTTTATTCCAATTTATTCTATATCCAGAAAAGGAGCCAAATTCCACTATTACATTTATAACCATATAACAATCACAGCATGGAAACAGGCCTCCTCGGCCCTTCCAGTCCGTGCCAACCATTTATTTTCCCCTAGTCCCATCTACCTGCACTCAGACCATACCCCTCCATTCCCTTCCCGTCCATATACCTATCCACTTTACTTTTAAATGTTAAAATTGATCCTGCCTACACCACTTCTGCTGGAAGATCATTCCACATAGCCACCACTCTCTGAGTAAAGAAGTTCCCCCTCATGTTACCCCTAAACTTCTGTCCCTTAATTCTCATGTCATGCCCTCTTGTTTGAATCTTCCGTACCCTCATTGGGAAAAGCTTATCCACGTCAACTCTGTCTATCCCTTTCATCATTTTAAAGACCTCAATCAAGTCGCCCCTTAACCTTCTGCGCTCCAAAGAATAAAGACCTAACTTGTTCAACCTTTCTCTGTAACTTAGTTGCTGGAACCCAGGCAACATTCTAGTAAATCTCCTCTGTACCCTCTCTATTTTGTTGACATCCTTCCTATAATTAGGCGACCAACATTGTACACCATACTCCAGAATTGGTCTCACCAATGCCTTGTACAATTTTAACATTACTTCCTACTCCTATATTCAATGCTCTGATTTATAAAGGCCAGTACACCAAAAGCTTTCTTTACCACCCTATCTACATGCGATTCCACCTTCAGGGAACTATGCACAGTTATTCCTAGATCCCTCTGTTCCACAGCATTCCTCAATTCCCTACCATTTACCATGTACGTCCTATTTTGATTTGTCCTGCCAAGATATAGCACCTCACACTTATCAGCATTAAACTCCATCTGCCATCTCTCAGCCCACACTTCCAAATCTCCCAAATCTCTCTGTAGACTTTGAAAATCTACTTCATTATCCACAGCACCACCTATCTTAGTATCATCTGTATACTTATTTATCCAATTTTCCACCCGATCATCTAGATAATTGATGTAAATTGATGATCAATTTAATAAATTCGGGATACTTGTTTCTGAATTTCTAATATATAAAAGTATATCATCCGCGTATAATGAAATTTTATTATTAGAGTCCTTAGTATTGTATCCCTGAATATTCGGATGTGTTCTTATCCTTTCAGCCAGTGGCTCTATCATAAGGGCAAAATAGCAGGGGTGATAATACACATCACTGCCTAATGTGATAATTGGAATTTTGGAGATAACATATTATTAGTTAATATTCTTGCTGTTGGATTATCATATAATAATTTTACCCATCTAATAAAATTATCTCCTGTATTAATTTTTTGGAGTACTATGTATAAATATTGCCACTCTACCTGGTCAAATGCTTTCTCTGCATCCAAAGATATAACTGATAAGTCTTCCTTTTCCCCTTTATGTGAATACATTATATTAAAAAGTCGTCTCAAATTGTTAAATGATTGTCTTTTGGGTATAAACCCCGTTTGGTCCGGGTTTATCATTTTATTAATATATTTGATCAATCTTCTTGCTAAAATCTTTGCAAAAATTTTTTGATCTTTATTTAAAAGTGATATAGCTCCATACGAGCCCGGATCTTCTAGATCTTTATCTTTTTTTGGTATAAGCGTATTTGTAGATTCTGCTAAAGTTTCTGGTAATTTATTTTCGGTAAAAGCATAACTATATAATTTAAGTAATCGTGGGACCATTAACTCCTGAAATCGTTTATAGAATTCATTATTAAAACTATCAGGCCCTGGTGTCTTCCCATTTTTCAGTTCTTTTATTGTTTCACTTGTAATCTGAGCTCCTAATTCCTCTTGTTCTAAGATATCCAATTTTGGCAAGTTACACTTATCTAAAAAATGTATAATTTTATTGTCTTCAATGTTAGTTTTGGATGTATATAAATTTTGATAAAATTGAGCAAACCTTTTGTTAATGTCCTTAGGTACAGTTAACAATTCCCCATTCTCTAATTTAATTTCATAAATTGTTTTTTCCTTTCCTTGCTTCTTCAATTGTCGTGCTAGAAGTTTATGTGGTGTATCCCCAAATTCAAACTGTACTTGTTTTGTGATCTGAAATAATCTTATTACTCTTGCCAATAATATTCGATTAAGTTAAAAAAAAAATTTTTTCAATGTTATCTTAATATGTTTGTCTATGGTTGGGTCTTTTGCGTTTCCTAATTCTAATAATTTAATTTCCTTTTCTAACGTCCATTGTTCTGTCCTGTTTTTTTTATTTAGAAAACTTTGATACAAAATTATAACTCCACGAATGAATGCCTTAAAAGATTCCCATAATAGAGATGGTGAAATACCTGGTGTCTCATTTGTTTAAAAAAAAAATTAATTTGTTGTTTTAAATACTCGTAACCTTGTGAGTCATTAGCTATTTGTGTGTTAAATCTCAAAAAGAATTTTATACCTGGCATTCCCTTAAATTTTAAAGTAAAAGTCAGCGGGGAGTGATCAGAAAGAATACTATTGTGGTATGTAGGATTAATCGTATATGGTATTAATTTTGTGTCCACTAAAAAATAATCAATTCTTGAATAAGTTTTGTGTAATAAAATGAATATTCCCTTCCTGTTGGATTAGCTATTCTCCATATATCTATTATATTAGTGTTTTTTATATAAGTATTTAAGAATTCACTAGACTTGGATTTAGCGCTACCCTTCCTTAATTTTATTGATTTATCTAAGTATGAATCTATAACTCAGTTAAAGTCCCCCGCTAGTATTACATTTTGAAAATTATACTCATCTATTTTATCCATAATTTTCTTTAAAAATTGGGGATTATCAAAATCTGGTGCATAAATATTGATCAGAGACAGTGGAGTGGAATAAATTTCTCCCGCCACCATCGTGTATCTTCCTTCTTTATCAGATATTGTATTCTTTAATATAAACGGTATACCTTTCCGAATAATAATAGCCGTTCCTCTAGCTTTAGCAGTAAATGACGAGTGATACGTTTGGCCTATCCAGTTTGCCCTTAGTCTCATCTGTGTTTGTAGTTTTGTATGCGTTTCTTGCAGAAAAGCGATATCCACCTTTAAAGATTTTAAATGGGCCATAATCTTACCCCTTTTAATTGGATCATTCTCACCCCTAATACTCCAACTACAAAATGTGCCTCCTCCATTCTTTTTTTCCTTGCACCCTGGTTGAAGTGGTATGAAACTGCACTTGAATTTGGTGTGCTTACACCCTGCATGAAATGGTATGAAACTGAACTTGAATTTGGTGGCCTTGCACCCTGTTTGAAATGGAATGAAACTGCACTTGAATTTGGTAGCCTTGCACCCTGCTTGAAATGGTGTGAAACTGCACTTGATTTTGGTGGCCTTGCACCCTACTTGAAGTGGTATGAAACTGCACTTGAATTTGGTGGTCTTGCACCATGCTTGAAATGGTATGAAACTGCACATGAATTTGGTCGCCTTGCACCTTGGTGAGCACATCGGGACCAGTGATCACAATACCATTAGTTTCAATATAATTATGGAGAGAGTCAGAACTGGACCTAGGGTTGAGATTTTTGATTGGAGAAAGGCTAACTTTGAGGGAATATGTAATGATTTAAAAGGAGAGAATTGGGACATTTTGTTTGATGGGAAGGATGTAGAAGAGAAATGGAGGACATTTAAAGGGGGAATTGTAAGAGTACAGAACCTTTATGTCCCTGTTCGGTTGAAAGGAAATAGTAAAAATCGGAAAGAGCCATGGGTTTCAAGGGAAATTGGACACTTGGTTCGAAAAAAGAGAGATATCTACAATAATTATAGAAGCATGGAGTAAATGAGGTGCTAGATGAGTATAAAGAATGTAAAAAGAATCTTAAGAAAGAAATAAGAAAAGCTAAAAGAAGATATGAGGTTGCTTTGGCAAGAAAGGTGAAAGTAAATCCAAAGGGTTTCTACAGCTATATTACTAGCAAAAGAATAATGAGGGATAAAATTGGACCATTAGAGAGCCAGAATGGACAGCTATCTGCAGAGCCAAAAGAGATGGGGGAGATATTGAACAATTTCTTTTCTTCGGTATTCACCAAGGAGAAGGATATTGAACTCTGTGACGTAAGGAAAAAAAGTAGAGTAGCTATGAGAACTATGAGATTCAAAGAGGAGGAAGTACTGACACTTTTGAAAAATATAAAAGTGGATAAATCTCCAGGTCCTGACAGGATATTCCCTAGGACATTGAGGGAAGTTGGTGTAGAAATAGCAGGGGCTATGACAGAAATATTTCAAATGTCATTAGAAACGGGAATAGTGCCAGAGGATTGGCGTACTGCGCATGTTGTTCCATTGTTTAAAAAGGGTTCAAAGAATAAACCTAGCAATTATAGACCTGTTAGTTTGATGTCAGTGGTGGGCAAATTAATGGAAAGGATACTTAGAGATAATATATCTAAGCATCTGGATAAACAGGGTCTGGTCAAGAACAGTCAAAATGGATTTGTGCCTGGAAGGTCATGTTTGACACACCTTCTTGAATTTTTTGAAGAGGTTACTAGGGAAATTGATGAGGGTAAAGCAGTGGATGTTGTCTATATTGATTTCAGTAAGGCCTTTTGACAAGG
Organism: Raja brachyura; assembly: GCA_963514005.1. The sequence goes on from OY740788.1 coordinate 28,055,319, forward strand.
TTCCCCATGGAAGGTTGGTTAAGAAGGTTCAATCTTTGGGTGTTAATGGCAGAGTAGCAAGATGGATTCACCAGTGGCTGAATGGGAGATGCCAGAGAGTAATGGTGGATGGCTGTTTGTCCGTTTGGAAACCGGTGACCAGTCTGGTGCCTCGGGGATCTGTGTTGGGTCCACTGTTGTTTGTCTTGTACATCAATGATCTAGATGATGGGGGGGGAAAGTGGATAAGTAAGTATGCAGATGATACTAAGATAGCTGGTGCTGTGGATAATTAAGTAGATTTTCAAAGTCTACAGAGAGATTTGGGCCATTTGGAAGAGTGGGCTGAAAGATGGCAGATGGAGTTTAATGCTGATAAGTGTGAAGTGCTACATCTTGGCAGGACAAATCAAAATAGGACGTACATGGTAAATGGTAGGGAATTGAGGAATGCTGTGGAACAGAGGGATCTAGGAATAACTGTGCATAGTTCCCTGAAGGTGGAATCGCATGTAGATAGGGTGGTAAAGAAAGCTTTTGGTGTGCTGGCCTTTATAAATCAGAGCATTGAATATAGGAGTAGGGAAGTAATGTTAAAATTCTACAAGGCATTGGTAAGACCAATTCTGGAGTATGGTGTACAATTTTGGTCGCCTAATTATAGGAAGGATGTCAACAAAATAGAGAGAGTGCAGAGGAGATTTACTATAATGTTGCCTGGGTTCCAGCAACTAAGTTACAGAGAAAGGTTGAACAAGTTAGGTCTTTATTCTTTGGAGCGCAGAAGGTTAAGGGGCGACTTGATTGAGGTCTTTAAAATGATGAAAGGGATAGACAGAGTTGACGTGGTTAAGCTTTTCCCATTGTGGGTAGGGAAGATTCAAACAAAAGGGCATGACATGAGAATGAAGGGACAGAAGTTTAGGGGTAACATGAGGGGGAATTTCTTTACTCAGAGAGTGGTGGCTGTGTGGAATGATCTTCCTGCAGAAGTGGTGGAGGCAGGATCGATTTTAACATTTAAAAGTAAAGTGGATAGGTATATGGACGGGAGGGGAATGGAGGGGTATGGTCTGAGTGCAGGTAGATGGGACTAGGGGAAAATGAA